>JACEFZ010017514.1:957500-958742 GCA_014155875.1 Cepaea nemoralis | reverse complement strand
CTCAGGCATAGAGCGAATGGTGCGCATGAGGTGTCTAAATGACTGACAACACTGGGCACTCCGAGGGCAGACCAGACGGGGACATCCGAATGCCATAAAAAAACATCCACAGAGACACTCCCGGATGTAGACTGTGACGTAGATCATGGGGTTCTTGTTGCAGATGTCCAGAGAAAACTGCATCAAGTGATGAGGGGAGCACGACCATGGTCATCCCATTTGATTTATTTACCACCCGAATACTACAACAGTCAGGCACAGAATAGGGTCAGCCTGGCAGAATAGATAACAGCGCTCCCTCTAAATCTTCTGGTGTTCTGATGGAGAGGCAGTGGTTTCAATCCCTACACTGGTCAGCACGACTAAAATGTTGACGTCAATGACTTGGGGGAGAAATTACAAGTACCCCAGAAGTTGGAGTGGATTCGTCTGATGGCGAGGAACACTGGTTACATGGAAAACTAAACCACACTCAACATTAGTCCTATGCACGTCTCAGCTGTGGCAACTACTAGAAGTGATAGCAAGTGTATGGACTACGCTTGAGTTCAAAGCGAGCAAACACAAAAAATAAGTACAGATCAAATGTGAGGTATTGAAGGCAGCAATATACATTGTGAAGGCAGCAATATACATTGTGAAGGCAGCAATATACATTGTGAAGGCAGCAATATACATTGTGAAGGCAGCAATATACATTGTGAAGGCAGCAATACACATTGTGAAGGCAGCAATATACAATTGTGAAGGCAGCAATATACATTGTGAAGGCAGCAATACACATTGTGAAAGCAGCGAATATACATTGTGAAGGCAGCAATATACATTGTGAAGGCAGCAATATACATTGTGAAGGCAGCAATATACATTGTGAAGGCAGCAATACACATTGTGAAGGCAGCAATATACATTGTGAAGGCAGCAATATACATTGTGAAGGCAGCAATACACGGTGTAAAGGCAGCAATACACGGTGTGAAGGCAGCAATATACATTAATGAAGGCAGCAATAGACAGTGTGAAGGCAGCAGCAATACACGGTGTAAAGGCAGCAATACACAGGGTGAAGGCAGCAATACACATTGTGAAGGCAGCATACACATTGTGTAGGCAGCAATATACATTGTGTAGGCAGCAATACACGTATAAAGGCAGCAATACACGGTGTGAAGGCAGCAATACACGGTATAAGGCAGCAATACACATTGTGTAGGCAGCAATATACATTGTGAAGGCAGCAAT
>JACEFZ010017514.1:725000-952500 GCA_014155875.1 Cepaea nemoralis | reverse complement strand
ATTGCGGCCCAGTTTCACTGTCGTCACACAAAAAAGTGACCGGTTGCACTGCTTGCTGATTTGCACGTCTAGCCTTCTTGGATAGCGGCGAGAAACACGGGGGGACCCTGAGCACGGGGGGGGGGGGGGGGGGGCTGAACACGGGGGGACCCTGAACACGGGGGGTAGCACGGGGGAAACCTGAGTACGGGGGAACCCTGAGTACGGTGTGCACATTCACACACCAGCTGGAGACTAGCGACGAGACTGATGAACATGCTCATTAAACATAGGACATCGGCACAATGAAAATATGTATAACACATGGGTCTCTCTCTCTCTCTCTCTCTCTCTCCTCTCTCTCTCTCTCTCTCTCTCTCTCTCTCTCTCTCTCTCTCTCTCTCTAACACATACACACACACACACACACACACACTCTTACTCACTCACACACACACGCACGCACACACATACACACAAGTAATAGTTGCATTGAACCTTTAATATTAATTCGAACTTCCTTTCAACATATAAAGTAGTAATAACGACCATGCTTCACCCAAATGATACACTTTGTTGCCTCGTCAACCAACACAGAACTGGCACTATTAGCCACCGGACGCTGATGAATATGCTGGGGGGAGGATCTGAGCACCTATGGACATGTCCGGAGTGCAACGAAGATACCCCAACTGATAACTGATAACTGATAACTGATACACTTTGTTATATAGATTATTTCAGAATAAAACCAGTTCATAAAGCTGGTTCTCCGGTGTGCCCAAATCATAAATTTGGCCATTAAAAATGACCCTGAGATAAATGTGGCTATTCAACGTGATCACTTTTGATGGCATCGACAAAAAGTTTGGCTTCTGCCCATGTGACACTGGGGTCCAAATACGAGCTCTACGAAAGAAAGGAATCACACAGGCAGGGGCAAACGTTTCCACTTCCACACAGTGTTTATCAACGAAACAGAAAAACAAAACAATAATGATGATTATTATGCTTGCTTGCTTGCTTGTGTTCGTTGGCTTGAGCTCCAACGCAAAGTCCTGTATGTCGGATGAAGACATCCTGTTGTTCAAGCATCAGTGTGATGTCATACAGGACCTGAGGTTTGCATGAGTATCCGTTGTCCCATGTCTGGCTTATTGGTGTGCAGACTGGTGGTTCCTCGCCGTACAGGCAGACACTCTCCGACTTCGGAGGAATCGGCGATCCTATTGACTTCAGCCGGACCCCGAAGGGACCTGTTGCCCAGGACGCTCGACGAGGACGCGTCAATAGGTCTTGGCCAGTATATAACCCGGCCCTGGTGCCTTGGAAACACCTCTGCGTCCCATGATTATTATGATAAAGACGGTAAGATATTATGAAGACAGAACAAAAATAATCCTGCCAAATATGAAGAAATTCACAGAAAAGTTAGAACCTTATGTAAGGAGGCAAAAGAAACATGGCTTGAGAAAAATTGGAGAGAAATTGAAAAACAACACAACAGTAAAAATGCGAAACTAATGCACAAAAGAATTCAGGAGCTTACTAATCAAAGAACACGTACATCAGCAGGCTGCCTAAAGACAAAAGATGGAAGAGTCATAATAGAAAAAGATAAGATCTTACATGTATGGTCAGATTAGGTGAAAAACCTTTATGACGATAACAGAGACGAACAGTATGATGTTCAAAATAATAATGAAGGACCAGCAATTTTGAAGATAGAGGTTCAGAATGCTCTTAACCATATGAAATCTGGCAAGACCCCAGGTCCAGACAGCGTCACAACAGAAATTATTAATGCTCTAGAAGAATATGGAATAGATAAAGTTACCAGTCTGCTTAATACAATATATGATACTGGAAATATACCTCATGAGTTATGTAATTCTGTATTTATTGCAATCCCAAAGAAATCAGGAGCCTTTGAATGTGATCAACATCGAACAATTAGTATAATGAGTCACATCACGAAGAATTATCATGCAAAGAGTTAGGAGGAAAATACAACCTGAAATAGGAGAAGAACAATGTGGGTTTGTAGAAGGCAAGGGTACAGTAAATGCTGTGTATATACTGAGAACCGCAATCGGAACGTTCTATAGAAGTAAACAAAGATCTACACCTTTGCTTTATTGACTACACAAAGGCTTTTGATAAAGTGAGACATGTCAACATGATAAGGATGCTTGAAGATCTACAAATTGATGGAAAAGACCTTAGACTTGTAAAAAACATATATTGGAAACAACAAGCTGCCATAAGAGTTGATAATGAAGTAAGGCCAATATCAGCCTATTAAGAGAGGTGTGAGACAGGGATGTGTAATGTCTCCAGATCTGTTTTCCCTGTACAGTGAAAGTATTTTCAGAAATATTGAAGATATGGAAGGAATCAACATTGGGGGACGATGCATCAATAACATTAGATATGCAGATGATACAGTCTTGATTGCAGACAATGAACAGGACCTGCAAAATTTAGTAGATGCGGTTGTTACACACAGTGAACAACTAGGGTTAGAATTAAATTGTAAAAAGACACAGATTATGGTCGTCACTAGGAAGAACGAAATACCACAATGTAATATACAAGTAAATGGGAATATTCTTCAACAAGTGAATAGGTACAATTATCTCGGAACAGTAATAACATCTGATGGGAGATGCCTTGAAGAGATTAGAACAAGAATCGCCATGGCAAAAGTAGCCTTTAGCAAGATGAAAAACATACTGACCAATAAAAAGATGTCAATTGAAACGAGAAAAAGAGTGTTGAGATGCTACATAGAACCTGTACTTTTATATGGATGTGAAGCTTGGACAATGAGCAGTCAAGCTGAAAAACATCTGATGGCTGTAGAAATGTGGTTTCTGAGGAAAATGCAAAGAATACCATGGACAGCCAGAAAGACCAATGAACAAGTCCTTCAAGAAACAAATGAAGATCGTAAACTGATTAGAGACATTAGACGTAGACAGTCACAATTTTTTGGGCATGTTATGATAAGAAATGATTGGAGAACTTGGTGACAACTGGTAAGATCGAGGGGAACAGACCAAGGGGAAGACCTAGAAGCAATTACCTGGATGGCTTGGCCTTGTGGCATGGTCGAGACAGAAACACTGAGCTGACCCACGACTCTGGTGATCGAGTGAGATGGCAGAACATGACCGCCCACGCTTACCGGCATGGCACATGATGAATGGATGGATTATGATAAATCAGATAACACAAAATAATAGTTAACTGAACATCTGAGAAGAAGACCGATCAACACAATAAATGTCCCTGGACATGGAATGCAGACAACAAAACCCGGAAGATCACAGTAGACGTGGAGGAGGGAGTTCACGGCTTCATACCTGAGAATTCTTCTGAGGGCGGTGTGGTCATCTCCACAGATGGATCTGTTGTTCCTCGCGTAACAGGCTCATTGGCGTTTGCGACTCACGTCTGAGGGAGAATTGTGAAGAAGGACTTGACACAAGTGGCTTGACTATGGAGGTCATGGCAGTAACTAAAACAATAGCCTGGCTGAAACATGCACTTTATCTAGGCATGTATCCTCGGTGGCTCAATGAATTAGCAAGATCGAGGTGGGCTGTGCTCTAAGACAGGGCTGGAGTCCCGAGGATGGCACAAATGACCTTCATTTTTGTGGTAGGCCACGCAGGTATAAGGGGAAATACAAATAGCTTTTCCACTTTTCACATTGGGCAGTGGGGAGCGTTTTGTGTGATATTCACTGGCACAGGAATGGAGCATAATGGGGATGACCCGTTGCTGTGAAGTTGGAACTGCGACTAACTAATTAACTAACTAACTAACTAACAAATAGCTGATATGCTTGCAGAGCGGGGCAGATAAGCGGGGCAATTAAACAAATTATTATAATCCGCAATCTGGACTGTTCGCGGCTTCCTCCACAGCACGCCATGCTTTCTTCTTGAAAAGCCTCATATCCTCAAGACTGTTTTGCATATTATTTGTTTCAATATCTTGTTCGTCACTTGTTGGATTTTGTGGCTAAAGTTTTTCTACATGTTGAGGTTGCCAGTTCCAGCCCCCCCCCCCCCCCCCCCCCCCCCCCCCCAATTGCTTCTTACGACCTGTATGGTAGATTGCAATGTGATCCTATTCTTTGCTTCCCTGAAAAGTCCCGCTAACACACGGGCGGTATCCTCTGACACAAACTCTTTTGTACCAAACGAAGATTGGTCGTTGTCTAGATCATACTGCTCCTTTTTTATTACTGCAGTGTGGAAGCTGAGCTAGCCACCTGTCTCACACCACAAGTCACCCCTACAACATACATCAACCAGTCAGTGAACACGATTGAGTTTGCGCACATAATATCCATTTAATGATGAATTTTTGTGGGGGCAAAAAGACAATCCTAACCTGCACAGTTCGCGGCGACTGCACTAGCCAGGTGGCCTTTATTCCTCAGACTCAAAGACCCCTCTGCCATACACCGCAAGGTTCTATATTGGCCGTAAATGACAGTTTGACAGTTAATAATGAATTAACACGGAACCACACAACACATAAATCCAGGAACAATAATTCTCTCAGAATATATCTTCATCACAACCGAACACTTGAACAACCCTGCCTTCTCACGGCCTACTTAATCTCATCCACCACGACAGTTTGTACTAGCCACTCTCCGGCCCAAACTCACTGGATCCAACCCACTATGGATCTAAGCCTCCGCTAACTATCCGACCCTCTCTAGGGCTAGGCTTCAACTCACTATGTCTGCTGATAACCGGGCTCAGTCTTTAATCCTTAGTCTCAGAATTCCTATCACTGAAAAACCACAGGCGGAGTTGTATCGCTAACTTCCCTATTCTTCACTTTCCCAGACCACCGACCTACACTTGTCGGGTCCCAGAACTCCACTGTCCAAAACTATCCGACCCTCTCTCGGTCTCAACTTCAACTGTCCCCGTCAATGTTTTTCACTGTCTTTTAACCCTTCTTTGCAGCCCTCTGCCCCACAACCTTCCCCGTTTATCTTCTTATTTTTCCTTTCCGGGGAATGCCTCTTTCACCCCGTGAACTTGTTTATATTGTAGCATTGTTATCAATGACACTCACCTTAATGATAGTGAACCCAGGCATGTTTCATCCTCCTTAGTCGCTTCTTACAATATGCGAGGTATTATTACATTAACTCAGTGTGCTCTATCCCCGTAAGTTGTTACTTTAACCCACTGTATCGCATGTGTTACCTCCTCCAACTCTTTATGTCCCTGAACGATTGAACTCTTTCTGTTTCCAGCAAGTCGCTTACCTCCTTCTAGCTCTGACAACACCCACTCTATAGCCATGTCGAATGACAGTGTAAGAGAGGGTTAAATCACATCATGTTGTTTGTTCACAATCATACAATCGGTTATGAAAACATGAAGTTTTCTTTGTTGGAGAACAGGTTCTTACAACTGAGCATCGGGTGTGCTGAACAAGCAGTCCAGTCCTCTGCCTGTTTCTTGAAGGGAAATGTCCAGCTGCGGCAGGACATCCGGAGGCTGGACCAACTGAGGATCCAGACTTGTGAAACAGGTTGGACACATTTCTGCATCACATCAGAGTGACGCTAGTTGTGCATGTCGATCGTTATGTGTGTGTGTGTGTGTGTGTGTGTGGATGCATGTGTGTGTGTGCGCGCATACACGCTCCTGCATGTGCTTGTGTGTGCTCAAATATAATAATAGCACATATAGTTTATGTTACCTGGTCCTTCCATGACTTTCATTTCCAATAAATAATTCTGTCTTGTTCAGATTTAGCCAACTAAAACACGTTGCTGATCTCTTCTGAATCACTACCTGGCAACATTCAGAACAAGGTATTGGAGACTCAGCCGACCCCCCACAGCGATGGCACTTGATGATTTCAGTCATTGTTATAGTCATACATTGTTGTATTAGTTTCTGTTAGTCATTGTTTGTTATGTGTGTGCTCATGAACGCTGTTCTGCCGCAACACCCATTCTGTTGTTGTGTGAACATGATCAAGTTAGTTAAGTTAGTTCCATATCCTTTACATGATGTAGCAGTCAACCCCAGCATTTTTTGGCTGTTCATGATTCCTGGGCAAGTTTAGGTTCAGTAATTTGCCATTGCTGTCTGAATGTCCATTTCATAAAGTACCATCTTAAGGTGGTCTGCTGCCAAATCGTCCACAGCTGTGTTTCGAACGAGGTATGCGGGATTGCGAACAGCGTCCGGAACCCCTACGCCACGGAACGGAGTAAATATTGTTTGGTTTTGTCGTTATTTCCTGGAATAATAGCTGCAGCTATATTCAGACGTGTAAGCAGTCTTTCCCACTCACTTCATCTACTTAATGTTGCAAGACTTGGTACTTACAAATGACTGCCACTATTAAGTGTTCCGTAATTTCTTGCTTTCTGGGGTATTCTGCATTATGTCGTTTTCCTTGTTTATAAGCTGTATCTGTGGAATGTCAATTTCATGCTACTTATCAACAGATGGTTACCTGAATCGTATGTGTGATTTCTGGTTTGTAAATAAGCCAATCGGCCCTCACTCGCTTTGAACTCAAGCGTAGTCCATACACGTGCTATTGCTTCTTGTCCACTGAACTGATTTATGCATGTGGATTAGCTTTCCCTGTTGTCAGTGTCCTTCACCATCAGGCGAACCCACTCCGACTTCGGAGGTACTTGTAATTTACGCCCCAAAGTCAAGGACGAGAAGACAACATTTTAGTTCTACTGACCAGTGTAGGGGTTGAACCCGCTACCTTGGCATCAGCAAATCGGAAGTTTACGATCGAGTGCTCTTATCCGCTCTCAATAGTGATACAGGTTCCGTGCACTGTGATGAGTTTCTCCTTATGTGATCTATGGTAGGAGACTGGGGCACTTATGGAGATATCTGTGTGCAATGACAGTGATCCTTCACTGAACACAACTGCCAATCACAGGGAAACAAATAAAACGTAGCTTCTTCTTCTTCTTCTCCTCCTCCTGTTGCTGCTGATTCTTCTTCTTCTTCTTCTTCTCCTGCTGCTGATTCTTCTTCTTCTTCTCCTTCGTCTTCATCTTCTGCGTTCATCAGGAGAGTTTTTTTTCGGACGCGATTGCGTTGTGCCTGTTTACAGCAGGACTGCGTTCTTGCGCCATTAGGCCGACACATCCGACTTCTGGGGAAATTTGTTGACTGGGTTAACCTTCCCGGGATTCTTACATACAACCACTCCTGCGTGGTTTCAGCTGTCTCAGATATTTATTATTTGAACTCCTTCCTGCCACTAAATAAATATATTTGACACAGAAGCGTGGGCAATGAATAGACGACGAGAAAATAGTACTGAGGTCCTAGAAAATTGGACATGCAGATGCATATGTCGCAGTGTATATAAGCAACAATAAAAAAAAAACACAACATACGGATATAGAAGTACTGTATGAGCTGGAAATGAAAAAAGAAAAAAAAAGCTAATGGACAAAAGGAATAAACGACAAGGAAAACATAGTGATCACATTAGAAGTGAAGACACTATTATAAAAACCTTCCTGGAGAGAAAAGTCAATTGCAGGTGAGCAAAATTTAGACAGCGGTATAAGTGGGAAGACAACACCAAGATATGGACAACAGGTGTCTGTCAGCGTGTAAACACTGGGCTACAGACATTTAGTGTTGGACATCTACTGCAGCCAACCTTCACTGTGGAGATGGCGCTGTTAGATTGATTGATATGTGATTGTGACACGTTCTTTACAGAGATTATATGAACTAAACTAGTTGCCAGCTGAGTGATGATTGTTGCTGTCCGTGAGTGATGATTGTTGCTGTTTGTGAGTGATGATTGTTGGTGTCAGTGAGTGTAGCAATAGTCAGATGACCCATGTCAACTACCTTGGCACAGTCTCAACACTGGAGGAGTGCAAACGTGCAACAAATCGTCATGACAAAAGATTCTTCTGCAAGATGTTGAACACAATGATCAACAAACAGTTGTCAAGAGCAGTGAGAACAATAAGTACAATACACAACCTATGCTGCTGTATGTAATGAGCAGAAATCCCAGAAACATCTCATGGCCGCAGAGCTGTGATTTCTGCGGACAATGCAAAGAGTACAATGAAGAGAAAAACAAAGGAAGC
Organism: Cepaea nemoralis; assembly: GCA_014155875.1. NCBI lineage: Eukaryota > Metazoa > Mollusca > Gastropoda > Stylommatophora > Helicidae > Cepaea > Cepaea nemoralis. The sequence continues at coordinate 944,375 of JACEFZ010017514.1, read as the reverse complement.
TGTCCTTCACGAAGCAGACGAAAACAGCTTGATTAGAAAAGTCAGACGTAGATGTACGTGCATCTAATAATGAGATATACACTTGAAAACAATAACAAGTGGTACATTTGGTGGGGAAAGAGCAAAGGTAAGACAAAGAGATCCATGCCTATCTCCTTGGCTAAATGGCACAATGAGAGCAAGTAGACTGGCCAGACCAAAGACTGGTGAACATGTGAGATGGTCGCTGAAACTTATCGCCAAGACACACCAGGAACAAGTTTTATAATGATATCATTTCCTGTCTCGCACCCAAGCAAAAATGTTTCAGGTTGTAGAGTAACATTATTATTTTCTTCAATGAATATAAAGATGGTGGAGATGAAGACAACTTGGCAGACACAGGTCGTCAGAAAACAGCTGCGAAAAAAGGAGGTAAGTGTCTTATGTTCTTACACAGTCTGTCTGTCTGTCTGTCTGTCTGTCTGTCTCTGTCTGTCTGTCTCTGTCTCTCTCTCTCTCTCTCTCTCTCTCTCTCTCTCTCTATATATATATATATATATATATATATATATATATATATATATATATATATATAATTTTTAAGGGCTCAATTATTTATTTTTTTCGGAGGGGGGGGGGGGACGCGCGCGGTTCCCCCAGGGACCAGAGTCGCCTCATGAGGTCCCAATGTCCCTTTGTGGTATTTGGATGTCGCCTCTGTTGGTGGCACTGGCAAGATGAAGTTTAGTTTAGTTTAGTAGTTTAGTCGATGGATCAACATCACGGCACACGGGTGCAACCCATAAGTGCTCCGTTTTCCTCCTAACTCAAACCTGAGTCTGGAGAAACTCAGCTCAGTGCACGAACTCCGTAGCACCGGCGAGGATCCTGAAATACTTTGGGTAGATTTTTAACTCGAAATTTTGCCCGGGCAGCGCCGTTAAGCTACTCTTTTTCGATTTCCAACTGCCAAGGGATTTTTTTACATGCGCAACAATACACATGAACATCCGATCTCACTACCCAGAGACCAGGGGAAATTTTATTACTAGAAGTCCACACGAAAAAATCCCGGTCATCACCGGGGCTACTCCCGTGTGTTGCCGGGGCCCATAAGGGAAGCAAAGAATAGCAACACTGTAGCCTACCACGCATGTCGTAAGAGGTGACTAAGGAGGCTTCATTGTTCCGTCGCCCTGCTACTGAGTGAGTGCGTGGCGCGACACTGTGAGCTGTGAGTTTCGTGTGAAATGCTTCTGAATCTGCCCGAGGTTGTTTGGAACGTGACTGCATGTTCGGAGCGATGGCATCTGGCTATGTCCCAGAGTTGACCGGTTTTTGCCTTATGTATAAATGCGTGGCTGCTGGGCTTCTGGTTGACTGCCACTGCCATCGACAATGAACTGTATTTTCGTGTACTGTGTGGATGAACATCTAGGAAACATCCAGATGGGAAAATGACTGCAAATTCCATCAGAGATGAACTGGATGTTTCGTGGGGGGACTATTGTGTTGATATTCTGGCGGCGGCATTGTGCACAGTGTATCTGTGCGGGCTGTTGTTTGTCGAGACTGTTGTCTTTTCCACTTTTCACATTGGGCAGTTGCAGGCATTTTGTGTGATATTCACTGGCACAGGAAAGGAACATAATGGGGACGACCCGTTGTTGTGAAGTTGGAACCGGGATTAACAGACTAACTAACCAGGGCTTGAACCCGGGACCTCCAGCACTCGAGGCGGACACCATATCTCGAGGCCACGCAACAGGTCAAATTTTTCTTCTATCGTCAGTTTTTCTAGGAGGGAAAGTGGTGAAGCCGCTAAACCCCCTTCATGTTCTGAATATATAAGTGCGGATGTCCAAGAAAGAAGGCATGCCACAAACTTTACGACGCTGTTCAAAGAGAGTATTGGCTCTAAAGGCCCGCTTGCGTTGTTGATTGGTGCTTATAGAAGTGGAAGAAAGACATAGAAATTAGAGGACACACTAGACAACATTAGATTTGAAATATATTATAATGATTATAGCAGGGACCTGGAATTATAGCTTTCAGTGGTTACGTTGTCTTCAGTGTTCTGTAATCTATAGTTCTTTATTCTATTTCTATGAGTGCTAATAAATACTTGCGAGTGTATGTATGTGCTGTCTCAGTGGTTCCGCAATAATGGATATTTCTAAGCATCCAGCTGTGTTCGGTTGTTTCCCTGGTCCTACGTAATGGCCTGCCTTTCGGTTACTTGACCTGCACTGGTAATCCCAACGATTGTGATAGAATACGTCACCTATACTAAATCATGAAATTATATGCTGGGGTGACTGTTTACTTTTCTATTTACATTTTCCTTTCAAATGTAATCCTAGGTACCTCAGGGTCACGCAAACTGACCCTTCTCAAACTGGGGTCTGATTGACCATTGACCCACAAAGGTAAACATCAACACAAAGCCTTTTGGGAGTCTCGGCTAGCTCTCAGATATAGAATATACATTACAATGAACCAGAATAAAGGCAAAAAGTGGTCAGAATTGGGGCTTGAACTCTGACGCCTGTGTTCACAATCCAAATCACTATCTAAAATGTTTCCAGGGTAGGGATGACTGCTGCAGGGACGAACCAATGACACTGTGACACTGAAGCTCCACATATAAAACATCACATTATTATTTTACCAGGAAGCCCAACATATAAAACATCACATTATTATTTTACCACGAAGCCCCACATATAAAACATCACATTATTATTTTACCAGGAAGCCCCACATATAAAACATCACATTATTATTTTACCAGGAAGCTCCACATATAAAATATCACATTATTATTTTACCAGGAAGCTCCACTTACAAAACATCACGTTATTATTTTACCAGGAAGCCCCACATATAAAACATCACGTTATTATTTTACCAGGAAGCCACACATATAAAACATCACATTATCATTTTACCAGGAAGCCCCACATATAAAACATCACGTTATTATTTTACCAGGAAGCCCCACATATAAAACATCACGCTATTATTTTACCAGGAAGCCCCACATATAAAACATCACGTTATTATGTTACTAGGAAGCCCCACATATAAAACATCACGTTATTATGTTACTAGGAAGCCCCACATATAAAACATCACATTATTATTTTACCAGGAAGCCCCACATATAAAACATCACATTATTATTTTACCAGGAAGCCCCACATATAAAACATCACATTATTATTTTACCAGGAAGCCCCACATATAAAACATCACATTATTATTTTACCAGGAAGCTCCACATATAAAACATCACGTTATTATTTTACCAGGAAGCCCCACATATAAAACATCACGTCTCCCCCGATGTGTCTCTACCTTGACGTGGCGGGGGAGCTTGCGTGTCCCATCGACCCCATTTGCTTGCTGATGGATGAAAAACTACATATCGGACAGCTTATGGAATAGGGACCAGACTAAGAGAGACACAACCTGCTGCTCTGCAGGTTAGACTGAGGATAGCAGTCAAAAATTTAAATCAGGTGCACGAAGGCAGAAGTTCTTGGTCTGGACAAAACTCTTAAGGCTCCCTATCGAGGGCTGTGGCTGAACACCTCTAAGCCACAAACCCTCGGATCTGAGAGCCGGGCCAATACCCACCTACCGAAAAATAGAGGCGCGATACTGAGCAAGCTACATGCTCAGGTTTGATACATGTTCGAAGGCTCTCAGCTGGGGGATGTGAGAGATTCCAGGATGAGAGGGCCAGGCCGTTTCTCGTTCACTGCTGCACGAAGGTAAGGTGCTGAGCCGGCAGCACATGTAGCCTACCTCGTGAGCGAGTTCAAAAAGTCAGAAAAGTGCCCCAGTCGAAGGAAATGGTTACGAAAACTGTCTGAATCTAACCCAGAGAGTGTAGACAAAAGTGGAAGAAAGTCTCAATGACGCGAAATGGAAAGCACGGCGAGCGAACCTATTGCGTGGTCTGAAGTCAAAAGAAAAAGCTTACCGAGTGGATGTCGCTCGCAGTCTGACCGCTCCTGGTGTGTGCTTGAGCGATCAGTGGCAAGCGAGATGCCCAACAAATGGAAGTGAGGAACCTGCAGCCATGAGCAGGACGTGGCAACTCCTCGGGTGAGCCCAGTCTCAGAGCAATAAGTGCCGGCTCTGCAAATATGGAAGCCTCCTTGGATAGCGAGGGAATGCCCATGGTCTGCCCCTGCCTTCCCTTGAGGGTTGACCATGATGTCGTTGATCGTTCATTCTATCTTGACCAGCTGAGATGTGGGCGGCATCACAACAATAAGTCTAACGTGCCTCGAAACCCGAGGAAGGCTAACCTCATTAAAAAATGCCCGCCGGAAGTCGGAAGTGTCGTCCTACTGGTGGCAGACTAAAAATTGACACTACGCAATTACGTCCGAGTGAAATGTTTCGTCCGAATGTCTCTCGTGCTAGGAACAGCTCTGACTACCTAGTTTCCGAATGCCGCTCTTGTTCGGAACAGCTCTGACTAGGTAGTTTTCCGAATGTCTGTCGTGCCTGGAACAGCTCTGACGGGCGCAACGACAAGCACATGTCCGAAAACTCTCTGAGTGGATATCGTCTGCAAACCTGTCTGGTATGTGCGGGAATGGCCCGGGGCAAACGAAATGACCAATATATTGAAGAGAGGATTTAAAGCAGCCATGAGCAGGACGTGACAATTCCCTCGGTGAACCCAGAAACAGGGCGCTATGTGTCGGCCCTGCAACTATGGAAGCAACCTTGGATGGCGGAAAATGATATGGACTGTTCCTGCCTTCCTTTGAGGGATGACCGTTGTCTTCGACCGTTCAACCTTGGCCAGCTAGATGGCACCACAAAAGTGAGAGTCTCCCAGGAATGCTACCTGGTCAAAAAAGCACGCTGTAGTCGGATGTGTTGGCCTACGGGTTTCGGCCCAAGGGCGCATAACAGACACACCGCAATCACAACTGAAAAAACACTCCGGATGAACGAAAAGAAGAAGAAGAAACATCACGTTAGTATTTTACCAGGAAGCCCCACATATAAAACATCACGTTATTATTTTACCAGGAAGCCCCACATATAAAACATCACATTATTATTTTACCAGGAAGCTCCACATATAAAATATCACATTATTATTTTACCAGGAAGCCCCACATATAAAACATCACATTATTATTTTACCAGGAAGCCCCACATATAAAACATCACTATATTATTTTACCAGGAAGCTCCACATAAACAACATCGCGTTATTATTTCACCAAGAGACTCCACATATAATCAAGACTAACAGACCAATCCACACTCCAGGATGATGTGACTAATCCACACTCCAGGATGATGTGACCAATCCACACTCCAGGATAATGTGACCAATCCACACTCCAGGATGATGTGACCAATCCACACTCCAGGATGATGTGACCAATCCACACCCCAGGATGATGTGATCAATCCACACCCCAGGATGATGTGATCAATCCACACTCCAGGATGATGTGACCAATCCACACCCCAGGATGATGTGATCATTCCACACCCCAGGATGTTGTGATCAATCCACACCCTATGATGATGTGATCAATCCACACTCCAGGATGATGTGACCAATCCACACCCCAGGATGATGTGACCAATCCACACCCCAGGATGATGTGATCAATCCACACCCAAGGATGATGTGACCAATCCACACTCCAGGATGATGTGACCAATCCACATTCCAAAATGATGTGATCAAACAACACTCCAGGATGATGTGACCAATCCACACTCCAGGATGATGTGACCAATCCACACTCCAGGATGATGTGATCAATCCACACTCCAGGATGATGTGACTAATCCACACTCCATGGTGATGTGACTAATCCACACTCCAGGATGATGTGACTAATCCACACTCCAGGATGATGTGACTAATCCACACTCCAGGATGATGTGATCAATCCACACTCCAGGATGATGTGACTAATCCACACTCCAGGATGATGTGACTAATCCACACTCCAGGATGATGTGACTAATCCACACTCCAGGGTGATGTGATCAATCCACACCCAAGGATAATGTGATCAAGATTACACTGGTCGCCTCCACCTCCCACAATATCTCGTGGTACCCACCGTGGACCGGGTCCACCTGGGTGCTCATGACGCTGACACCACACACCAGGGACATCATCACCTGGAAACACATGACACAACACACCAGGGACATCATCACCTGGGAGCACATGACATCACACACCAGGGACATCATCACCTGGGAGCACATGACATCACACACCAGGGACATCATCACCTGGGAGCACATGACACCACTTCAGCTTCTTGAACTCAAAGTAAGTCCATTCCTCCTTAGTTGGATCGCTGCAGCCCTCTTCCAACGGAAAGTAGTTTTTAGATGTGACAGTTGGACTTCGGAACCAACAACAATATATCCTGGCCTACCACAGGGATCACCATTATCTCCGGTACTGTTCAACACCTACACAGTGAGAATCACCAGTGAGCTGACACTGGACCTGGCAGGACATTGTCATATGCCGATGATGTTTTAGTGTATCGTCAGGGTAAGGATAGAGAGCAGGTTGCGGTGGAACTACAAACCGAACTCAATCGCATAAGTACTTGGTGTGATGAAGCTGGGGCAATGGTCAACCCAACAAAGGCAACAGTGACTTGGTTCTCGTTGAATAATCATATTGTCAACACTCCAACACCAACTGTAAAGCTGTGTTCAGAGACGGTGGAAAGAACGCAGGCAATGAATTACCTGGGGATACGGTTTAATCGAAGCCTTGCTTATAATGAGCACATAGACCAGGTGATAACAAAGGCCAAGCGGGGTTCGGCTGCGATGCGGGTGATGGCGGCAGCAAACTGTGAGCAGCGCCATCTATGTCTTCTATACGAGGGGCTGGTCTTGTCTGTTTTTGAGTATGCAATGGCAATCCTGACTCTCAGCCGTAAGCAGATAGAAAGGATGGAAAGGATACAGAATGAAGCTATGCGCATTATTCTTGGATGTACAAGAGATACAGCATGCAGGGCGATGCGCTACCTTCTTGATTTTCCAACCATTGAAGACAGAATACAAGTTTGCAGAGCACGCGCCTACCTCAGAGTTAACGCAAACACACAACATCCACTGCTTAGTGAAATTATGAAGGTGAAGGGCAGCAGGTTAAAAAGAGGACGGTCGTGGATGGGTCAAGCCGAAGACATTCTTCAACAGGTGTGTTCACTTGAGGACTTAGAACCTGGCGAGGAGTGGTTACAGGTGCCAACCGATTTCTGCACATCCTTTTCAGTTTGCATCCAACTAGATAGGAAATGCAGACAAGAAAATCCGGCTGCTGTGGAGGCTGAAGTACAAGCGTTGATTTTCGAGAATTCGCTAGACGGTGATGCTGTCATCTACACAGATGGGTCGGTCGTCCGACATGTGAGAAGCTCATGGGCCTTTACGGCTCGGGCCGGAGGGAGAATTGTGAAGGAGGACTCTGGTGCTTTCACTGAAACCACAAGTAGCCTGACTATGGAAGTCATGGCAGTAAGTAAAGCAATAACATGGCTCGAGACACAGACATTCACTGGGGCATGTTTCCTTAGCGACTCAATGAACATGATCAAGAGGATAGAGGAGGGGTCGATCCGAAGAGAATGGTTGCTGCCTCTGGAGCGGTCTCGGCTGGCAAAGATTAGTTTCATCTTCGTGCCAGGGCATGCAGGAGTACAAGGAAATGAGCGGGCTGACAAGCTCGCAGGTGAGGCTACGGTGGAGGGCGGACGCGCCATGGACCAGGCTGACATTCTGAATGCTCTACGAGAAGTAAGACTTTTGCGAGAACCAAGTGATGACTGTGAATCTACAGCCATGGCCAGACTGCGAGAACAGCAAATTAAAAGAAGGGTGGCCAAACAAGAATACTACGCAGGAAGCCAAAGAAGATTGATAAACCAACACAGAACTGGTGTCATCAGCCGCTACACACTGCGGGATTTGCTGAGGAGGGGATCCGAGCACTTATGGACTGAATGGTTCGATGTGCAATGAGGATGATCTGTCGACTAACTAACTAACTGACACCACACACCAGGGACATCATCACCTGGGAGCACATGACACCACACACCAGGGACATCATCACCTGGGAGCACATGACACCACACACCAGGGACATCATCACCTGGGAGCACATGACACCACACACCAGGGACATCATCACCTGGGAGCACATGACATCACACACCAGGGACATCATCACCTGGGAGCACATGACATCACACACCAGGGACATCATCACCTGGGAGCACATAAGGACCACACACCAGGGACATCATCACCTGGGAGCACATGACATCCACACACCAGGGAGATCATCACCTGGGAGCACATAAGACCACACACCAGGGACATCATCACCTGGGAGCACATGACATCACACACCAGGGAGATCATCACCTGGGAGCACATGACATCACACACCAGGGACATCATCACCTGGGAGCACATGACACCACACACCAGGGACATCATCACCTGGGAGCACATGACACCACACACCAGGGAGATCATCACCTGGGGAGCACATGACACCACACACCAGGGACATCATCACCTGGGAGCACATGACATCACACACCAGGGACATCATCACCTGGGAGCACATAAGACCACACACCAGGGACATCATCACCTGGGAGCACATGACATCACACACCAGGGAGATCATCACCTGGGAGCACATGACACTGACACCACACACCAGGGACATCACCACCTGGGAGCACATAACACCACACACCAGGGACATCATCACCTGGGAGCACATGACACCACACACCAGGGACATCATCACCTGGGAGCACATGAAACCACACACCAGGGACATCATCACCTGGGAGCACATGACATCACACACCAGGGACATCATCACCTGGGAGCACATAAGACCACACACCAGGGACATCATCACCTGGGAGTACATGACATCACACACCAGGGAGATCATCACCTGGGAGCACATGACACTGACACCACACACCAGGGACATCACCACCTGGGAGCACATAACACCACACACCAGGGACATCATCACCTGGGAGCACATGACACCACACACCAGGGACATCATCACCTGGGAGCACATAAGACCACACACCAGGGATATCATCACCTGGGAGCACATGACATCACACACCAGGGACATCATCACCTGGGAGAATATGACACCACACACCAGAGACATCATCACCTGGGAGAACATGACACCACACACTAGGGACATCATCACCTGGGAGCACATGACACCACACACTAGGGACATCATCACCTCGGAGCACATGACACCACACACCAGGGACATCATCACCTGGGAGCACATGACACTGTCACCACACACCAGGGACATCATCACCTGGGAGCACATGACACTGACACCACACACCAGGGACATCATCACCTGGGAGCACATGACACCACACACCAGGGACATCATCACCTGGGAGCACATGACACTGACACCACACACCAGGGACATCATCACCTGGGAGCACATGACACTGACACCACACACCAGGGACATCATCACCTGGGAGCACATGACACCACACACCAGGGACATCATCACCTGGGAGCACATGACACCACACACCAGGGACATCATCACCTGGGAGCACATGACACTGACACCACACACCAGGGACATCATCACCTGGGAGCACATGACACCACACACTAGGGACATCATCACCTGGTAGCACATGACACTGACACCACACACCAGGGACATCATCACCTGGGAGAACATGACACCACACACTAGGGACATCATCACCTGGGAGCACATGACACCACACACCAGGGACATCATCACCTGGGAGCACATGACACCACACACCAGGGACATCATCACCTGGTAGCACATGACACTGACACCACACACCAGGGACATCATCACCTGGGAGCACATGACACCACACACCAGGGACATCATCACCTGGTAGCACATGACACTGACACCACACACCAGGGACATCATCACCTGGGAGCACATGACACTGACACCACACACCAGGGACATCATCACCTGGGAGCACATGACACCACACACTAGGGACATCATCACCTGGGAGCACATGACACTGACACCACACACCAGGGACATCATCATCTGGGAGAACATGACACCACACACTAGGGACATCATCACCTGGGAGCACATGACACCACACACTAGGGACATCATCACCTGGGAGCACATGACACCAACACACTAGGGACATCATCACCTGGGAGCACATGACACTGACAACCACACACCAGGGACATCATCACCTGGGAACACATGACACAACACACCAGGGACATCATCACCTGGGAACACATGACACCACACACCAGGGACATCATCACCTGGGAGTACATGACACTGACACCACACACCAGGGACATCATCACCTGGGAGTACATGACACTGACACCACACACCAGGGACATCATCACCTGGGAGCACATGACACCACACACTAGGGACATCATCACCTGGGAGCACATGACACTGACACCACACACTAGGGACATCATCACCTGGGAGCACATGACACCACACACCAGGGACATCATCACCTGGGAGCACATGACACTGACACCACACACCAGGGACATCATCACCTGGGAACACATGACACAACACACCAGGGACATCATCACCTGGGAGCACTGACACTGACAACCACACACCAGGGACATCATCACCTGGGAGCACATGACACTGACACCACACACCAGGGACATCATCACCTGGGAGTACATGACACTGACACCACACACCAGGGACATCATCACCTGGGAGCACATGACACCACACACTAGGGACATCATCACCTGGGAGCACATGACACTGACACCACACACTAGGGACATCATCACCTGGGAGCACATGACACCACACACCAGGGACATCATCACCTGGGAGCACATGACACTGACACCACACACCAGGGACATCATCACCTGGGAACACATGACACAACACACCAGGGACATCATCACCTGGGAGCACTGACACTGACACCACACACCAGGGACATCATCACCTGGGAGCACATGACACTGACACCACACACCAGGGACATCATCACCTGGGAGCACATGACACCACACACCAGGGACATCATCACCTGGGAGCACATGACACACACACCAGGGACATCATCACCTGGGAGCACATGACACTGACACCACACACCAGGGACATCATCACCTGGGAGCACATGACACTGACACCACATACCAGGGACATCATCACTTGGTCAGTGTATTGTGTCCACTCATTCACTGCAACATTCATCTGTTGTCTCGAGGCAATTACTTATTTTGGTGTTAAACAAATGTATACCTTCATTATATAGTTAATTTTCTTCTTCTTTGACAAATAATGTTTTCTAAGTGTCAGTGGGGATCATCTTCTTAAAACAAAGCTCAATAGAAAGATTAGATGTATAGATATCATGGGATAAGAATCTTGTAAAAGATATGTATACTAATGAGCGAATTTTACGCATTACCCTGCTACTGAGTGTACACTAGAAGTTTGCTCACATTTCAAATGAAAGATAGTGAATGTTCTCGTATTTTCTGCAGATGCTGGATCAAATGAGCGGAACAGAAGCTCCAGATGTCTGGTTGTGCCAGTGTTGGTGTTGCTGGCCAGCCTGGGCCTCACTACTAATGTCTTTGTCTAGGGCAACAGAGGTGTCACAGGTGACCCTTCGTTGGAGAAATCAACATGTCATATAAGTCTAGCAATCACAACTGTAGCAATTCAAGTGTTATATAACTTGAGGAATCACGTTATCACTTAACTCTAGCAATCACACTGTTAAACAACTTTAGCAATTAAACGGTTATATAACTTAAGGAATCACATTGTCGCAGAACTCTAGCAATCACACTGTTAAACAACATTAAGAATTAAACTGTTAGATAACTTAGGAATCACATTGTCACAGAACTCTAGCAATCACATTGTCAAACAACTTTATTTGGGAATATACATTTGGGAAGGTTTTAGAGAAAATAGTCGCTGTTAAGCTGCAGGATTTTTTGGAAAGGGGGAAGCTTCTTCCAAGAGGCCTGGGCAGCTACAGGCCAGGAAAAGATACCTGAGCAAATGCAGCCACCTTTGCCTTTGACTTTTATGAGGGGTTCCAGAGTAGACAAGAAACGATGGCGGCAGCGCTTGATCTCGAGGATGCGTACTATAGAGTTCGCTATGATATATTTATGACCGCACTTATGGAGAAGGGGGTCAATCCCTGGTTGGTGAACTGGATAGCAGCCGTCCTGCATTCTCGTCAGGTTGCTCTCCGTCTGGGCGCATGGACCTCAGAGCCACATATTTAACCCCGGGACTGCCACAGGGATCTGCAATCTCACCGGTGCTCTTTAATGTGTATACGAGCAAGATTGCATACCTAGAAGCACCAGGGGTTGGAAGGATTCTAACATTTGCAGATGATATTCTTGCATACAGGCAGGGGAGAAATAGGGATCAAACAGCCCAGGAGCTACAGGTGACAGTAGACAAAGTGATTGACTGGTGCACTGAAATGAGTGCTGTCATCAACCAGGAAAAGGCGGCTGTGTTGTGGTGCTCTCTGGACAACAGGATTGTGAGAGATGATACCCCAAGCCTCACGATAGATGGTAGAAGCGTCAACAGAGAGAACAAACTGAAGTATCTGGGAATCACATTTGACAGGAGTCTGTCCTTCAAGGACCATGTGGAGACGGTTGTGACAAGATCTCAAAAGGGACTCAATGCACTTAAAACTATGGCTGCAATGGGCACAGAGCAGAGAATGCTCTTCACACTATACCAGCACTTGATCCTCTCAGTGATTGATTATGGACTAGGACTGCTCACTGTCTCAAAGAGTCAGCTGGTGAAATTAGAGCGCATACAGAATGAAGCTATGCGGGTCATTCTGGGATGTACCAGAGACACTCCAGTAGTGTGTATGCGTTACATCCTTGGTCTGCCTACTGTTGCTGGTAGGCACAAGGTGATGTAAGCGAAGGCATACCTCAGAGTAGCTGCAGACACAGATCACCCGTTGCATGAGGCGCTGGACGTAGTTAAGGGTCAGAGACTGATAAGAGGGAAATCATGGATGGCTCAGGCGGAGGATACGATCAGACAGGTGTGCCCCTTGGAGAACATCAGGCGAGGAGAGGAGTGGGTCAGAGTGCCAGCCGTGCAGTCAGACTTGTGCAGAGTTATAATCACATTGAGCAGGGAGTGCAGGGAGTGGCCAGCAGGGGCCACGGAAGTGGAAATTCAGCAACTAATTCAGGAAAATTCTCGCCCGGGTGATGTGATTATCTACACGGATGGGTCGGTGTTGAGAGGTAGGAGAAGTGCCTGGAGGTTCTTGGCAAAAACTAATGGTCGGCGTTTGGTGCAGGAGAGCCTGGCGTATGATGACACTACATCTAGCTTAAGAATGGAGGTGGAGGCGGTCAGTGCAGCTTTCCGCTGGATAGAAAACACGATACATACACACATTGTGATTGTAACTGACTCAGAAAGCATGCTGAGAAGGGTGAGAACAGGCAAGCTTCGTGCAGAGTGGCTTGCTTCGCTTCGGAGGTCACGGGTAGCAAGCATCACCTGGATCTTTTCTCCTGGGCATGCCGGTGTGCTGGGGAATGAACAGGCGGACAGATTGGCTGGCTCGGCAAAACTTGGTGGAGTATTGATGCATGACAAGGCAGATGTGGTTGCGGCCTTGTGGGAGCACGTGTACACCTCGGAGGAGCAAATGGATCACCATGGTCTGGTTAGAATGAGGCAGCGAGGAGTGACGAGGGGATCTGGCCGACGCTCGACGCTCAGAGGAAAGGCGAGACGGACATATAATCAGATTGCTACTGGAACTATTAGTGTTGGAACTCTTCGCTGGTTGCTGAGGATGGGGACGGAGTGCTTATGGGAATGTCCCGAATGCTGTGATGTCGGTTCCTAAATCAATCAATCAAATCAACTTTAGCACTTACACTGTTAAATGCTTGCTTGCTTGCTTGTGTTCGCTGGCTGTGAACTCCAGCGTGAAGCCCTGTATGTCGGATGAAGACATCCTATTGTCCAACATCAGTGTGATGTCATACAGGACCTGAGATTTGCGTGAGTATCCGTTGTCCCATGTATGGCTTACTGGTGTGCAGACTGGTGGTTCCCTCGCCGTGCAGGCAGACACTCTACGACTTCGGAGGAAGTCAGCGATCCTACTGACTTTAGCCAGGACCCCAAAGGGACCTGTTGCCCAGGACGCTCGGCGAGGACGCGTCAATAGGTCTTAGGCCAGTATATAACCCGGCCCTGGTGCCTTGGAAACACCTCTGCGTCCCATTGTTAAATAACTTAAGCAATCACATTGTCACATAACTCTAGCAATCACATTGTCAAACAACTTTAACAATTAAACTGTTAAATAACTTAAGGAATAACATTGTCTGCACCTCTGGGTGGGGTAAACCAGCAGGCCAACAGATTTGCCGGGTGCGCCCACATGGTGGGGTATTGGTGCATGACAAGGCATATATCGTCAAGGCCTTTGGGTCACATGAACACTATGGGAGAACAGATAAATCCTTTGGGATCACATGAACACTGTGGGAGAACAGATAAATCCTTTGGGATCACATGACCACTGTGGGAGAACAGATAAATCCTTTGGGATCACATGAACACTGTGGGAGAACAGATAAATCATCAAGTTCTGGAGAAATTAGTGGGGCAGGCCAGAAGATCTGACCGACACGCAGTACTCCGAGGGGTGGTCAGACGGACACATAATCAGACATCAGCTAGTACAATTAGTGCTGGGACTCTTCGCTGGTTGTTGAAGTTGGAGACGGAGTGCATACAGGAATGTCCTGAGTGTTGTGATGTGGGTTCTTAACTCACCTCAACTCATATCAAGCATTATCATAGCTGAACAACAATGTAGAATGGAGGGAAGTGTCAGCTACATAATGTCATTCTGCTGCGTATATATTTATGTTTCCTATTTATTCTACATACTTACATAATATTATTACACCTTGATCTTGTTATTTTATTGTAATTTATGCTTTCGCTTGTTGTTGTTTGCTGTTGAAGGGTTACTACCACAAGATGATCAATCACTTGATGTGATTCTATTATACGTCACAAAGAAAGGAATGCTTTTGTGTGTGTGAGTGAGTGAGTGAGTGAGCGAGTGAGTGAGTGAGTAGGAAGGTAGTAAATGTGTTTGTGTGTGTGGGCTGTAGAGAACTTCATGAATGATTGTTGTGTTTTCACACTGTAAATATTGACAGTAGCGTTGGTGTAGTTTTGGCAACATTGTGACAAAAGAAAAACTGAAACACAAGTTAACAACTGTTACAATTAATGGGACAAGAGATAGAAGTTGGTAGCAAGAGGCAATCCTTGATAGTATCTCGTCAAGATGTAGAATAACGGCAAATGAAGTGATACATTCTGATGGAGACTGGAAGCTATGGAGGAGCATCACTGCCCATGCCAACTGCTAAGGTATTTAATGATGATGGTGGTGTAGTGGTTTGTTCATTCATGTACAACACAGTGGCCATAGGTTCAGTTCCTTGAATGGTCGGTGTACATTTTCTCCAACCACTGCGGCTCTATGCTATTGCAGTTATATCCCCTTTATTTTGCCGTTTAAACCAGGGGTGGCCAACACGAGGCCCGCGGGCCGCATGCAGCCCGCCGGGAGTCATGCTGTGGCCCGCTGAGTGGGAAACAACGATGTGGTCTAAGCTGTAGCACGCTTGCTTGTTTACTTTAATTAACAAACGATTTTTAAAAAAAAATTAGGTGCGTGGTCCGGCAGGAAATATTATTTCTGAAATTTGGCCCGCCTGCTGAAAAAATTGGCCCTGGTTTAAACCCTGAAAGTGGACCAGACACCATTGCCAAAATATGGCTTAATGGCATGTACGTGTGCCAACGTTGTCAATGTAAAATTTACAATTGATAAACGTGTCGGCTTTCATTGTTTACTCTAAGACTTACAATTGATAAACGTGTCTTCTTTCATTACTTACTCTAAGAGTTACAATTGTTAAACCTGTCTGCATTCACCTACCTCTGTAAGGCTAACAATGATTAAATCTATCTGAGTTCATATTTCACAGCTGCATGTACTGTCCAATATATATTTCACTCTGGACAATTCTTCCTCGCCTTCAGTTTGGAGTTATCTGGCTAAACATCTAAGTATTCTGTTGTCAACAAATCCATAAACACTGACCATCTCAAAATTGGTAGAAAGGAAATATTTTTTTTGGGGTGCATTATTTCCTATATGCCATTTATGTGGGTACTTATTTTCTATAGATTTGTATGTTTAATATGTTCATATAAATGCGCTTACCAGGCGTTCGAAACGCAGCCGCGACCGATTTGTGCAGCAGACCGTGTCACATTGCGTTATAACATGTTGGTATGGGAGCCGGTCGTTCAGAAAGCAATGCCAACTACTAAACGTAAAAGCTTGCCTAGTACATCAACAGCAGCTGACAATGGTGTTGACTGCTACGTCCTGCAAGGGATATGCAACAAAAAAAATAATAATATTTCTATATACTTATTATTTGAATGTTTTATTAAGGTTCACTAACTTATTGTGACTGTCTAATTAAACCCCCACCTTGTGTTTATAACTTGTTAGGCTGCTACCATTGTCACATGTCTGCAACTGGTCTACGATGGAAGCTATGACAGGCAGACAGTTAGAGAATCACTCTGCTGATCCAGCAGCTTGCCTTGTTCCAAATGTATTGGTGTTACCTTTGCCCTGGAGTAAACTAGGCAGGTCAAGAGAGGGCACCACATGGTCTCTACAATTTACCCCAGGCTTTGTGCTATGCAGAGGTCTAACAATCGCTACTGCTATGGGTTGTAGTTATTGTGACTTGTTAGAAGCACAATGTAACAAACTATCGTCTGTCAATACTGTATGGTGCTAGTGGCTACTGTTACATGGGTTGTGTATGGTGCTAGTGACTACTGTTACATGGGTTGTGTATGGTGCTAGTGACTACTGTTACATGGGTTGTGACGCTCAATTGAAATGACTTTGAAATCACAATTGTATTGTTTATGAAAACTTTGCGACTGCTCAAGTACACATGTCAAGTATGATGCTGGACTCTGCAGCCCCACAGCGAAATAGGTGACCATAGTCACTGCACTTTTTGATAAGGTTCCACCTGTTGTCTTCAAACTTTATATACATAAATTTAAATCCTACCAGGTAAAATACATGTCACCAGTCTCCAATTGGAGTTAAAGGAGAAGAGTTGACTTTATGACAGCATGCCTGAGAGTAGCAGGCTGAAAGCATCGCATGAAGCATCACCTCTGTAGTTCCAGCAATGACCCCCCCCCCCCCCCCCTCTCCACAAAGGTCTCTGAAAAAAATTTCACTTGTGAACCAGATGTTCACGAGTCCAAAAACCAACTCATGACGTTCTTAGCATGAGACAAGCATCTTGACCTCCATGCCACGGAGATCACTCAAGTGGAAATAATAGATATACAGATTTATGTACGTCTATTTATGGGAGGTGCCGTAGTAAAGAGGGTAGCAGGTTTGGAACCATCCACTGCCTGGTTCCCTACAGTCACAACAGTGCGATGTCCTGTTTAACAGGTGGTCATATTGTCTGCATACTGCTATATATGATTTACGCTGCCTTGTATTTAGCCACCGTCTGTGGCTTTACACAGCCTTGTATGTAGCCAACGTCTGTGGCTAAGTCGTGCTTCATGTTCCCACATATTGCATTCAAAATCAGCTGCATGCGATTTGAGGTATGAGCATAGGTCATTCAGAAAGCAATCGCAAACTACTGAACATAAAATTGCCAAGACAACACAAACAGCCAACAGATGCTGGGGTTGAGTGTGACTTCCTGTAAAGGACATGCAACTAACTGTTGGTTTTGTACTTGTAGGTACCTGAATATGTTGCATGATGTTCTGTGACATTAATGTTGGTGTTGCCATGTCTCTGTTCATGTTCCTGGCATCTGTTCATGTTCCTGGCATCTGTTTCATGTTCCTGGCATCTGTTCATGTTCCTGGCATCTGTTTCATGTTATGACTTATTTGATGTAAGCTGTAGAGGCACAGGTTGTTCCATGACTGATACTGCCACTGCAGTGTGCAGTGTTAGACATCAGAAGTGGAGTTGGTCACTTCCCTTCCCAGCTGCTCTTCTTTCCGAAGCCAATTCTCACATTTTCTGCTATCCATGTTTTCTGAGGCTGGGTTGACCCCAGAGCCGTAGTGGTAACAAAATAAATAATCCTGCCTCTTCGGAGGATTGGACCTGGACCCCCATCTTGGCAGGTAAATGCACTAACCACTCGGCCACAGTGGCTCCTATGTTTCGATTCAATTTCACCATGACCCCTGCCCTGTTCAACCTCAAGGAGAAGTTATAGTTAGGGTCCATCACCAAACGGTGATTGTTGTCCTTTCGGGGTAATGACTGTGCGGCTCCTATGTATGCTGTATGATATTCAAATGTATTGTGCATAAATATATTATGGAAACTATATAATTGAGAGATATTATATACTATTGAAATGTACTTGTTTATTCACTTGCCTGCAGTCATGTACCTAAAGGTGTGGGAAAGGGTTCTTTACTGTTTCACTTGTTTCTATTATATATGATTTTTGTGCGAGGTACTTGAACATCTTGTGGGATATTCTAGCACAAGTTATTTGTATATACTTATGTTATTTGTGTGTACACATTTATGATATCTGGTGTACAGACCTGTTGTCATGTTGCATGGTATGTGTACAGGTGTAACGTGCTGAATATAAACACTCATATCCTTGTTTATGACACAAGGGAATCATGAAGATATATACTCTTCTATGGGCAGCTGTGGAGGTGGATGGCCAGTGCACTAGTCTGTTGATCCAGTTATAATGGATTCAATATTCTCTCAAGGCAAAATCTCTTCATGGTCACATGACTCCAGCAACATAAAATAGACACATTTTCTATGAGATAAGTTGGCTGGCATAAGACTGATAGTATCAGACTGAGGACCTTGGTGTCTGCTGTTGGAGACTGAGAACATTGGTGTCTGCTGTTGGAGACTGAGAACATTGGTGTCTGCTGTTGGAGACTGAGAACATTGGTGTCTGCTGTTGGAGACTGAGGACCTTGGTGTCTGCTGTTGGAGACTGAGAACATTGGTGTCTGCTGTTGGAGACTGAGGACCTTGGTGTCTGCTGTTGAAGACTGAGGACCTTGATGTCTGCTGTTGGAGACTGAGGACCTTGGTGTCTAATGTTGAAGAATGAGGACCTTGGTGTCTGCTGTTGGAGACTGAGGACCTTGGTGTCTGCTGTTGGAGGACTGAGGACCTTGGTGTCTAATGTGAAGACTGAAGACCTTGGTGTCTGCTGTTGGAGACTGAGGACCTTGGTGTCTAATGTTGAAGACTGAGGACCTTGGTGTTTGCTGTTGGAGACTGAGGACCTTGGTGTCTAATGTTGAAGACTGAGGACCTTGGTGTCTGCTGTTGGAGACTGAGGACCTTGGTGTCTAATGTTGAAGACTGAGGACCTTGGTGTCTGCTGTTGGAGACTGAGGACATTGATGTCTGCTGT
Organism: Cepaea nemoralis; assembly: GCA_014155875.1. Taxonomy (NCBI): domain Eukaryota; kingdom Metazoa; phylum Mollusca; class Gastropoda; order Stylommatophora; family Helicidae; genus Cepaea; species Cepaea nemoralis. The sequence continues at coordinate 924,677 of JACEFZ010017514.1, read as the reverse complement.
TGAAGACTGAGGACCTTGGTGTCTGCTGTTGGAGACTGAGGACCTTGGTGTCTAATGTTGAAGACTGAGGACCTTGGTGTCTGCTGTTGGAGACTGAGGACCTTGGTGTCTAATGTTGAAGACTGAGGACCTTGGTGTCTAATGTTGAAGACTGAGGACCATGGTGTCTAATGTTGGAGACTGAGGACCTTGGTGTCTGCTGTTGGAGACTGAGGACCTTGGTGTCTAATGTTGAATACTGAAGACCTTGGTGTCTAATGTTGTAGAATGAGGACCTTGGTGTCTAATGTTGAAGACTGAGGACCTTGATGTCTGCTGTTGTAGACTGAGGACCTTGGTGTCTGCTGTTGTAGACTGAGGACCTTGGTTTCTGCTGTTGGAGACTGAGGACCATGGTGTCTGCTGTTGTAGACTGAGGACCTTGGTGTCTGCTGTTGTAGACTGAGGACCTTGGTGTCTGCTGTTGTAGACTGAGGACCTTGGTGTCTAATTTTGAAGACTGAGGACATTGGTGTTTGCTGTTGGAGACTGAGGACCTTGGTGTCTACTGTTGTAGACTGAGGACCCTGGTGTCTGCTGTTGTAGACTGAGGACCTTGGTGTCTGCTGTTGGAGACTGAGGACCATGGTGTCTGCTGTTGTAGACTGAGGACCTTGGTGTCTGCTGTTGTAGACTGAGGACCTTAATGTCTGCTGTTGTAGACTGAGGACCTTGGTTTCTGCTGTTGGAGACTGAGGACCTTGGTGTCTGCTGTTGGAGACTGAGGACCTTGGAGTCTGCTGTTGGAGACTGAGGACCTTGGTGTCTGCTGTTGTAGACTGAGGACCTTGGTGTCTGCTGTTGGAGACTGAGGACCTTGGTTTCTGCTGTTGGAGACTGAGGACATTGGTATCTGCTGCTTGTAGACTGAGGACCTTGGTGTCTGCTGTTGGAGACTGCAGACCTTGGTGTCTGCTGTTGTAGACTGAGGACCTTGGTGTCTTATGTTGAAGACTGAGGACCTTGGTTTCTGCTGTTGGAGACTGAGGACCTTGGTGTCTGCTGTTGGAGACTGAGGACCTTGGTTTCTGCTGTTGGAGACTGAGGACCTTGGTGTCTGCTGTTGTAGACTGAGGACCTTGGTGTCTGCTTTTGGAGACTGAGGACCATGGTTTCTGCTGTTGGAGACTGAGGACCTTGGTGTCTTATTTTGAAGACTGAGGACATTGGTCTTGTGTTGGAGACTGAGGACATTGGTGTCTTATTTTGAAGACTGAGGACCTTAGTGTCTGCTGTTGGAGACCGAGGACCTTGGTGTCTGCTGTTGGAGACTGAGGATCTTGGTGTCTGCTGTTGTAGACTGATGACCTTGGTGTCTGCTGTTGGAGACTGAGGACCTTGGTGTCTTATTTTGAAGACTGAGGACCATAGTTTCTGACGTTGGAGACTGAGGACCTTGGTGTCTTATTTTGAAGACTGAGGACCTTGGTTTCTGCTGTTGGAGACTGAGGACCATGGTTTCTGCTGTTGGAGACTGAGGACTTTGGTGTCTTATGTTGAAGACTAAGGACCTTGGTGTCTGCTGTTGGAGACTGGGGACCTTGGTTTCTGCTGTTGGAGACTGAGGACTTTGGTGTCTTATGTTGAAGACTGAGGACCTTGGTGTCTAGTACTGGAGACCGAGGAGCTTGGTGCCTGCCATAACTGCAATGACATTAGTTTAACAATAAATATATGAGAAGCAACAAGCTAATGTTATTGTTATATTGTATGTAATGTATGTTGGAAATACACAGCTCCATATCTGTAACAAAGAATTGTCATACAACAATACAAGGAATAGTTTCAATTACATATATCAGTAAATACAGATATTTTGTATCACTACTTAGGTGTCAGCAATAGTAATTATATGCGCTTACAGCAATGTACACATCTGTAGGGAAATATATACACACATTTATACTGTTGCGATACACAGATCGATACAAAAGATACACAGACACACACACACAAAAAAAAACAATGCTAAGGGATTAGAAGAAATAACCCTCTCTTCCAAGAGATGCATTGAAATTCAAATTCCTTTTCTGATCTTACAACTGAAGTGCACGTCACCCAAACATTATAATCTGTGACGAAGAAATTGAAAATGTCTCAAACTTTGCTGTGAATACTTGGATCCACAATGAACAACTCCAGAGATTATCCTGATGAAGTCAGAAGGCACAGGCCATAGCATTAAGAACCTACAGCACAATGCCAGCAAAAAAATTAAAATAAACATGTTGAGAACAAGCATCTGTCTTGTAGTAACAGAGGGATGTCAGTCATTGATGATGTTGCAACCACTAAAGAAGAAAAATGGAGATCTGAACATAATGGTACACACAGATTGTGAGAATACTATGAATCAAGAAGGAGAAATACAATCACATTCTACAAGATGTGAACATCCAAGAAAACTGGGTCATGTCTCAGGACCTGAAATACCAGTACAGTAAAATAAAGGAGCCTTTGACACGCCTTACAGCTCACTGGACGTGTGGTGCTGGACCCATCTATGTGTAGACCCATTGCCACATGGCGGGAGGTGATGTGCTCAGTGTCACACCCATGTGTGTATAGACCCATTGCCACAGGGTGGGTGATGTGCTCAGTGTCACACCCATGTGTGTATAGACCCATTGCCACACGGTGGGTGATGTGCTCAGTGTCACACCCATATGTGTATAAACCCACTGCCACAGGGTGGGTGATGTGCTCAGTGGCACACCCATGTGTATATAGACCCACTGCCACATGGTGGGTGATGTGCTCAGTGTCACACCCATCTGTATATAGACCCACTGCCACATGGTGGGTGATGTGCTCAGTGGCACACCCATGTGTGTATAGACCCACTGCCACATGGTGGGAGGTGATGTGCTCAGTGTCACACCCATCTGTATAGACCCACTGCCACATGGTGGGTGATGTGCTCAGTGTGACACCCATCTGTATAGACCCACTACCACATGGTGGGTGATGTGCTCAGTGTCACACCGGCCACGCTTACTTCCAGGACATTTCCTGGCAGCCATGTCAGGCTGGGTCATCGACCTAGGAGCCCAGGTCAAGGTATAGAAATCTGCCATGATACAGAACAAAACTCATGACCCCTGGGCGGGTATGCAGACCCCTAGCCACCACACCACCATGGACAAGAACATGGAAGAAACCTGGCTCGTAATCAGAACCAGGTCTCACAAAATGGAATACTGTGGTCATAGTTCCCGCTGCAGTAGTTTAGACAGAATAGTAATGGAAGGCATGGGGTCAACCAGCTTGAAGCTGGACACATGATATTAGAGGCATACTGAGGAAAACAATACACGAGGCAGGGAAATACACGAGGTAGGGAAATACACGAGGCAAAAAAATACATGAGGCAGGAAAATACATGAGGTAGGGATATACACAAGGCAAGAAAATACATGAGGCAGGGAAATACATGAGGTAGGGAAATACATGAGGCAGGTAAATACACGAGGCAAGAAAATACATGAGGCAGGTAAATACAAGAGGCAGGGACATACACGAGGCAAGAAAATACATGAGGCAGGGAAATACACAAGGAAGAGAAATACATGAGGCAAGAAAATACATGAGGCAGGAATATACACGAGGCAGGGAAATACATGAGGTAGGGAAATACATGAGGCAGGTAAATACACAAGGCAAGAAAATACATGAGGCAGGTAAATACACGAGGCAAGAAAATACATGAGGCAGGTAAATACAAGAGGCAGGGACATACATGAGGCAAGAAAATACATGAGGCAGGGAAATACACAAGGAAGAGAAATACATGAGGCAAGAAAATACATGAGGCAGGGAAATTGATGAGGGTCAGCGAGTCTGTTCAGCAGACCATGATGGATGCTCTTCAAAGAGCGTGCCACTACATGATGCAGATGATGACCATTGTGACACCAGTGCTCTTGTACACCTCTGAATGTGACACCAGTGCTCTTGTACACCTCTGAATGTGACACCAGTGCTCTTGCACACCTCTGAATGTGACACCAGTGCTCTTGTACACCTCTGAATGTGACACCAGTGCTCTTGTACACCTCTGAATGTGACTCCAGTGCTCTTGCACACCTCTGAATGTGACACCAGTGCTCTTGCACACCTCTGAATGTGACACCAGTGCTCTTGCACACCTCTGAATGTGACACCAGTGCTCTTGCACACCTCTGAATGTGACACCAGTGCTCTTGCACACCTCTGAATGTGACACCAGTGCTCTTGTACACCTCTGAATGTGACACCAGTGCTCTTGTACACCTCTGAATGTGACACCAGTGCTCTTGCACACCTCTGAATGTGACACCAGTGCTCTTGCACACCTCTGAATGTGACACCAGTGCTCTGTACACCTCTGAATGTGCCACCAGTGCTCTTGTACACCTCTGAATGTGACACCAGTGCTCTTGTACACCTCTGAATGTGACACCAGTGCTCTTGTACACCTCTGAATGTGACACCAGTGCTCTTGTACACCTCTGAATGTGACACCAGTGCTCTTGCACACCTCTGAATGTGACACCAGTGCTCTTGTACACCTCTGAATGTGACACCAGTGCTCTTGCACACCTCTGAATGTGACACCAGTGCTCTTGCACACCTCTGAATGTGACACCAGTGCTCTTGTACACCTCTGAATGTGACACCAGTGCTCTTGTACACCTCTGAATGTGACACCAGTGCTCTTGTACACCTCTGAATGTGACACCAGTGCTCTTGTACACCTCTGAATGTGACACCAGTGCTCTTGTACACCTCTGAATGTGACACCAGTGCTCTTGTACACCTCTGAATGTGACACCAGTGCTCTTGCACACCTCTGAATGTGACACCAGTGCTCTTGCACACCTCTGAATGTGACACCAGTGCTCTTGCACACCTCTGAATGTGACACCAGTGCTCTTGCACCACCTCTGAATGTGACACCAGTGCTCTTGCACACCTCTGAATGTGACACCAGTGCTCTTGCACACCTCTGAATGTGACACCAGTGCTCTTTGCACACCTCTGAATGTGACACCAGTGCTCTTGCACACCTCTGAATGTGACACCAGTGCTCTTGCACACCCTCTGAATGTGACACCAGTGCTCTTGCACACCTCTGAATGTGACACCAGTGCTCTTGCACACCTCTGAATGTGACACCAGTGCTCTTGTACACCTCTGAATGTGACACCAGTGCTCTTGTACACCTCTGAATGTGACACCAGTGCTCTTGTACACCTCTGAATGTGACACCAGTGCTCTTGTACACCTCTGAATGTGACACCAGTGCTCTTGCACACCTCTGAATGTGACACCAGTGCTCTTGCACACCTCTGAATGTGACACCAGTGCTCTTGCACACCTCTGAATGTGACACCAGTGCTCTTGTACACACTCTGAATGTGACAACCAGTGCTCTTGTACACCTCTGAATGTGACACCAGTGCTCTTGCACACCTCTGAATGTGACACCAGTGCTCTTGCACACCTCTGAATGTGACACCAGTGCTCTTGCACACCCTCTGAATGTGACACCAGTGCTCTTGCACACCTCTGAATGTGACACCAGTGCTCTTGCACACCTCTGAATGTGACACCAGTGCTCTTGCACACCTCTGAATGTGACACCAGTGCTCTTGCACACCTCTGAATGTGACACCAGTGCTCTTGCACACCTCTGAATGTGACACCAGTGCTCTTGCACACTTCTGAATGTGACACCAGTGCTCTTGCACACCTCTGAATGTGACACCAGTGCTCTTGTACACCTCTGAATGTGACACCAGTGCTCTTGCACACCTCTGAATGTGGCACCAGTGCTCTTGTACACCTCTGAATGTGACACCAGTGCTCTTGTACACCTCTGAATGTGACACCAGTGCTCTTGCACACCTCCTGAATGTGACCACCAGTGCTCTTGCACACCTCTGAATGTGACACCAGTGCTCTTGCACACCTCTGAATGTGACACCAGTGCTCTTGTACACCTCTGAATGTGACACCAGTGCTCTTGTACACCTCTGAATGTGACACCAGTGCTCTGTACACCTCTGAATGTGACACCAGTGGCTCTTGCACACCTCTGAATGTGCCACCAGTGCTCTTGCACACCTCTGAATGTGGACACCAGTGCTCTTGCACACCTTCTGAATGATGACACCAGTGCTCTTGCACACCTCTGATGTGACACCAGTGCTCTTGCACACCTCTGAATGTGACACAGTGCTCTTGCACCACCTCCTGAATGTGACACCAGTGCTCTTGCACACCTCTGAATGTGACACCAGTTGCTCTTGCCACACCTCTGAATGTGACACCAGTGCTCTTGCACACCTCTGAATGTGACACCAGTGCTCGTGCACACCTCTGAATGTGACACCAGTGCTCTTGCACACCTCTGAATGTGACACCAGTGCTCTTGCACACCTCTGAATGTGACACCAGTGCTCTTGCACACTTCTGAATGTGACACCAGTGCTCTTGCCACACCTCTGAATGTGACACCAGTTGCTCTTGTACACCTCTGACTGTGACACCAGTGCTCTTGCACACCTCTGAATGTGGCACCAGTGCTCTTGCACACCTCTGAATGTGACACCAGTGCTCTTGCACACCTCTGAATGTGACACCAGTGCTCTTGTACACCTCTGAATGTGACACCAGTGCTCTTGTACACCTCTGAATGTGATACCAGTGCCCTTGCACACCTCTGAATGTGACATCAGTGCTCTTGCACACCTCTGAATGTGACACCAGTGCTCTTGTACAGCTCTGAATGTGACACCAGTGCTCTTGTACACCTCTGAATGTGACACCAGTGCTCTTGTACACCTCTAAAACCCTGTCCAGCCTTTAATTTGAACATTGGCCAAAGATATTCGCAGAAGCTTATAGTTGTGTATGCAGTTGTATATAAACCACTTACACAATGTTACATTTGTGCACATGTATGCACATATCACAAGTTCTGACATCAGTGACACACACTCATACTACATGTGATTACATCAGTTCATACACCACCCAGTCATGCTTACATGTGATTACATCAGTTCATACACCACCCAGTCATGCTTACATGTGATTACATCAGTTCATACACCACCCAGTCATGCTTACATGTGATTACATCAGGTTCATACACCAATCAGTCATGCTTACATGTGATTACATCAGTTTCATACACCACTCAGTCATGCTACATGTGATTACATCAGTTTCATACACCACTCAGTATGCTTACATGTGATTACATCAGTTCATACACCACTCAGTCATGCTTACATGTGATTACATCAGTTCATACACCACCCAGTCATGCTTACATGTGATTACATCAGTTCATACACCACCCAGTCATGCTTACATGTGATTACATCAGTTCATACACCACCCAGTCATGGCTTACATGTGATTACATCAGTTCATACACCACCCAGTCCTATGCTTACATGTGATTACATCAGTTCATACACCACTCAGATCATGCTTACATGTGATTACATCAGTTCATACACACTCAGTCATGCTTACATGTGATTACATCAGTTCATACACCACTCAGCATGCTTACATGTGATTACATCAGTTCATACACCACTCAGTCATGCTTAAATGTGATTACATCAGTTCATACACCACCCAGTCATGCTTACATGTGATTACATCAGTTCATACACCACCCAGTCATGCTTACATGTGATTACATCAGTTCATACACCACCAAGTCATGCTTACATGTGATTACATCAGTTCATACACCACTCAGTCATGCTTACATGTGATTACATCAGTTCATACACCACCTCAGTCATGCTTACATGTGATTACATCAGTTAACACCACTCAGTCACTGCTTACATGTGATTACATCAGTTCATACACCACTCAGTCATGCTTACATGTGATTACATCAGTTCATACACCACCAGTCATGCTTACATGTGATTACATCCGTTCATACACCACCCCAGTCATGCTTACATGTGATTACATCAGTTCATACACCACTCAGTCATGCTTACATGTGCTTACATCAGTTCATACACCACTCAATCATGCTTACATGTGATTACATCAGTTCATACACCACCCAGTCATGCTTACATGTGATTACATCAGTTCATACACCACCCAGTCATGCTTACATGTGATTACATCAGTTCATACACCACCAGTCATGCTTAAATGTGATTACATCAGTTCATACACCACCCAGTCATGCTTACATGTGATTACATCAGTTCATACACCACCCAGTCATGCTTAAATGTGATTACATCAGTTCATACACCACCCAGTCATGCTTACATGTGATTACATCAGTTCATACACCACCCAGTCATGCTTACATGTGATTACATCAGTTCATACACCACCAAGTCATGCTTACATGTGATTACATCAGTTCATACACCACCCAGTCATGCTACATGTGATTACATCAGTTCATACACCACCCAGTCATGCTTACATGTGATTACATCAGTTCATACACCACTCAGTCATGCTTACATGTGATTACATCAGTTCATACACCACTCAGTCATGCTTACATGTGATTACATCAGTTCATACACCACCCAGTCATGCTTACATGTGATTACATCAGTTCATACACACCCAGTCATGCTTACATGTGATTACATCAGTTCATACACCACCCAGTCATGCTTACATGTGATTACATCAGTTCATACACCACCCAGTCATGCCTTACATTGTGATTACATCAGTTCATACACCACCCAGTCATGCTTACATGTGATTACATCAGTTCATACACCACTCAGTCATGCTTACATGTGATTACATCAGTTCATACACCACCCAGTCATGCTTACATTGATTACATCAGTTTCATACACCACTCAGTCATGCTTACATGTGATTTACATCAGTTCATACACCACCAGTCATGCTTACATGTGATTACATCAGTTCATACACCACCCAGTCATGCTTACATGTGATTACATCAGTTCATACACCACCCAGTCATGCTTACATGTGATTACATCAGTTTCATACACCACTCAGTCATGCTTACATGTGATTACATCAGTTCATACACCACCCAGTCATGGCTTACATGTGATTACATCAGTTCATACACCACTCAGTCATGCTTACATGTGATTACATCAGTTCATACACCACCCAGTCATGCTTACATGTGATTACATCAGTTCATACACCACTCAGTCATGCTTACATGTGATTACATCAGTTCATACACCACTCAGTCATGCTTACATGTGATTACATCAGTTCATACACCACCCAGTCATGCTTACATGTGATTACATCAGTTCATACACCACCCAGTCATGCTACATGTGATTACATCAGTTCCATACACCTCACCCAGTCTATGCTTACATGTGATTACATCAGTTATACACCACCTCAGTCATGCTTACATGTGATTTACATCAGTTCATACACCCACCCAGTCATGCTTACATGTGATTACATCAGTTCATACACCCCCAGTCATGCTACATGTGATTACAATCAGTTCATACACCACCCAGGTCATGCTTACATGTGATTACATCAGTTCATACACCACCTAGTCATGCTTACATGTGATTACATCAGTTCATACACCACTCCAGTCATGCTTACATGTGATTACATCAGTTCATACACCACCCAGTCATGCTGTACATGTGATTACATCAGTTCATACACCACCCAGTCATGCTTACATGTGATTACATCAGTTCATACACCACCCAGTCATGCTTACATGTGATTACATCAGTTCATACACCACCCAAGTCATGCTTACATGTGATTACATCAGTTCATACACCACCCAGATCATGCTTACATGTGATTACATCAGTTCATACACCACCCAGTCATGCTTACATGTGATTACAATCAGTTCATACACCACCCAGTCATGCTTACATGTGATTACATCAGTTCATACACCACCCAATCATGCTTACATGTGATTACATCAGTTCATACACCACCCAGTCATGCTTAAATGTGATTTACATCAGTTCATACACCACCCAGTCATGCTTACATGTGATTACATCAGTTCATACACCACCCAGTCATGCTTACATGTGATTACATCAGTTCATACACCACTCAAGTCATGCTTACATGTGATTACATCAGTTCATACACCACCCAGTCATGCTTACATGTGATTACATCAGTTCATACACCACCCAATCATGCTTACATGTGATTACATCAGTTCATACACCACTCAGTCATGCTTACATGTGATTACATCAGTTCATACACCACTCAGTCATGCTTACATGTGATTACATCAGTTCATACACCACTCAGTCATGCTTACATGTGATTACATCAGTTCATACACCACCCAGTCATGCTTACATGTGATTACATCAGTTCATACACCACCCAGTCATGCTTACATGTGATTACATCAGTTCATACACCACCCAGTCATGCTTACATGTGATTACATCAGTTCATACACCACCCAGTCATGCTTACATGTGATTACATCAGTTCATACACCACCCAGTCATGCTTACATGTGATTACATCAGTTCATACACCACTCAGTCATGCTTACATGTGATTACATCAGTTCATACACCACTCAGTCATGCTTACATGTGATTACATCAGTTCATACACCACCCAGTCATGCTTACATGTGATTACATCAGTTCATACACCACCCAGTCATGCTTACATGTGATTACATCAGTTCATACACCACCCAATCATGCTTACATGTGATTACATCAGTTCATACACCACCCAGTCATGCTTACATGTGATTACATCAGTTCATACACCACCCAGTCATGCTTACATGTGATTACATCAGTTCATACACCACCCAGTCATGCTTACATGTGATTACATCAGTTCATACACCACCCAGTCATGCTTACATGTGATTACATCAGTTCATACACCACCCAGTCATGCTTACATGTGATTACATCAGTTCATACCCACCCAGTCATGCTTACATGTGATTACATCAGTTCATACACCACCCCAGTTCATGCTTACATGTGATTACATCAGTTCATACACCACCAGTCATGCTCATGTGATTACATCAGTTCATACACCACCCAGTCATGCTTACATGTGATTACATCAGTCATACACCACCCAGTCATGCTTACATGTGATTACATCAGTTCATACACACACTCAGTCATGCTTACATGTGATTTACATCAGTTCATACACCACCCAGTCATGCTTACATGTGATTACATCAGTTCAGTACACCACCCAGTCATGCTTACATGTGATTACAATCAGTTCATACACCACCCAGTCATGCTTACAATGTGATTACATCAGTTCATACACCACCCAGTCATGCTTACATGTGATTACATCAGTTCATACACCACCCGTCATGCTTACCTGTGATTACATCAGTTCATACACCACCCAGTCATGCTTACATGTGATTACATCAGTTCATACACCACCCAGGTCATGCTTACTGTGATTACATCAGTTTACATACACCACCCAGTCATGCTTACATGTGATTACATCAGTTCATACACCACCCAGTCATGCTTACATGTGATTTACATCAGTTCATACACCACCCAGTCATGCTTACATGTGATTACATCAGTTCATACACCACCCAGTCATGCTTACATGTGATTACATCAGTTCATACACCACTCAGTCATGCTTACATGTGATTACATCAGTTCATACACCACCCAGTCATGCTTACATGTGATTACATCAGTCATACACCACCCAGTCATGCTTACATGTGATTACATCAGTTCATACACCACCCAGTCATGCTACATGTGATTACATCAGTTCATACACCACCCAGTCATGCTTACATGTGATTACATCAGTTCATACACCACCCAGTCATGCTTACATGTGATTACATCAGTTCATACACCACCCAGTCATGCTTACATGTGATGACATCAGTTCATACACCACCCAGTCATGCTTACATGTGATTACATCAGTTCATACACCACCCAGTCATGCTTACATGTGATTACATCAGTTCATACACCACCCAGTCATGCTTACATGTGATTACATCAGTTCATACACCACCCAGTCATGCTTACATGTGATTACATCAGTTCATACACCACCCAGTCATGCTTACATGTGATTACATCAGTTCATACACCACCCAGTCAGGCTTACATGTGATTACATCAGTTCATACACCACCCAGTCATGCTTACATGTGATTACATCAGTTCATACACCACCCAGTCAGGCTTACATGTGATTACATCAGTTCATACACCACCCAGTCATGCTTACATGTGATTACATCAGTTCATACCCACCCAGTCATGCTTACATGTGATTACATCAGTTCATACACCACTCAGTCATGCTTACATGTGATTACATCAGTTCATACACCACCCAGTCATGCTTACATGTGATTACATCAGTTCATACACCACCCAGTCATGCTTACATGTGATTACATCAGTTCATACACCACCCAGTCATGCTTACATGTGATTACATCAGTTTCATACACCACCCAGTCATGCTTACATGTGATTACATCAGTTCATACACCACCCAGTCATGCTTACAGTGAGGTAGCATCAGTTCATACACCACCCAGTCATGCTTACATGTGATTACATCAGTTTCATACACCACCCAGTCATGCTTACATGTGATTACATCAGTTCATACACCACTCAGTCATGCTTACATGTGATTACATCAGTTCATACACCACCCAGTCATGCTTACATGTGATTACATCAGTTCATACACCACCCAGTCATGCTTACATGTGATTACATCAGTTCATACACCACCCAGTCATGCTTACATGTGATTACATCAGTTCATACACCACCCAGTCATGCTTACATGTGATTACATCAGTTCATACACCACCCAGTCATGCTTACATGTGATTACATCAGTTCATACACCACCCAGTCATGCTTACATGTGATTACATCAGTTCATACACCACCCAGTCATGCTTACATGTGATTACATCAGTTCATACACCACCCAGTCATGCTTACATGTGATTACATCAGTTCATACACCACCCAGTCATGCTTACATGTGATTACATCAGTTCATACACCACCCAGTCATGCTTACATGTGATTACATCAGTTCATACACCACCCAGTCATGCTTACATGTGATTACATCAGTTCATACACCACCCAGTCATGCTTACATGTGATTACATCAGTTCATACACAACCCAGTCATGCTTACATGTGATTACATCAGTTCATACACCACCCAGTCATGCTTACATGTGATTACATCAGTTCATACACCACCCAGTCATGCTTACATGTGATTACATCAGTTCATACACCACCCAGTCATGCTTACATGTGATTACATCAGTTTCATACACCACCCAGTCATGCTTACATGTGATTACATCAGTTCATACACCACCCAGTCATGCTTACATGTGATTACATCAGTTCATACACCACCCAGTCATGCTTACATGTGATTACATCAGTTCATACACCACCCAGTCATGCTTACATGTGATTACATCAGTTCATACACCACCCAGTCATGCTTACATGTGATTACATCAGTTCATACACCACCCAGTCATGCTTACATGTGATTACATCAGTTCATACACCACCCAGTCATGCTTACATGTGATTACATCAGTTCATACACCACCCAGTCTCATGCTTACATGTGATTACATCAGTTTCATACACACCACCAGTCATGCATTACATGTGATTAATACAGTTCATACACCACCCCAGTCATGCTACTACTGTGATTACATCAGTTCATACACCACCCAGTCATGCTTACATGTGATTACATCAGTGTCATACACCACCCAGTCATGCTTACATGTGATTTACATCAGTTCATACACCACCCAGTCATGCTTACATGTGATTACATCAGTTCAATACACCACCCAGTCATGCTTACATGTGATTACATCAGTTCATACACCACCCAGTCATGCTTACAGCAAAGTTTTGAGAGAAGCTGAGTCACAAAGACAACTCATTACAAACATCAGAAGAGGCAGTCATTATGTTTTTGGCCACATTATGAGAAGACAAAACTGGAATATGTTGTGACAACCAGAAATATTTGTGGAAAGAGAGATAGAGGAAGACAGCGAGAGAAAATTCTTGACTGCCTTGTGTCATGGCAGGGAAGGGAGTCAACACACGAATTGATCCATGACATCAGAGATAGTAATTTGTGGAGAGGCATGATTGCAACACCAGCCGCCAAGGCACTGGATAATGATGATGATGATGATGATGATAATCATTCACAAATGCTTACATTAGTGGTCACAGATAAAGATAAGAGGATTAAACTTCATCGTCCCAGGTTTGATCCAATCTCGCTTAGTCCCTCTCTGCAGAATGGCTAACCACTTGTGGGCAATTTGGCAGCAGACTGCCTTGCATTGGTTTTCATACAATGGTATATGTGCCAGTTGTTCAGAAAGCAATGGCAAACTACTGAATGTAAACTTGCCAAGAAATCACAAACACCCACAAAATGCTAGGGTTGACTGTGACGTTCTATGAAGGATTGCAACTAACAAAGTGTCATATACTCAATAAGCCTTATGGCATGAAAGGGAACCTGTACTTTTTGTTTCACTTTCATATATTGGCTACATCTAGTGTACAAACAAAGTCAATAATAAATAACACATAAATAATGGTTGTGTATTCAACAGTTATCATGTGAAGGCATATACTCTGAACTGAGGCAATATGGTAATAATCTGTCATTGTGTACGTTGCAGACAGTCAAACTTATCAGCTGCAGAAAGTTTGTAATGTGTAGCTTTATTGCTAAACATATATATTCTACAGTGATTTCTAAATCAGTGTTCCCACACTTTTACATGTACAGAGGTTGACAAATCACAAATGGGTGTGCCCTGATTGCAATGGCATTGATGTTAGATAATTCTATCTAACAGTTATGGTTTTCACTGAATAAGTTAGCAATTGTAGAAAATCATATCTATCTGACGGGTTACATTTGTTCACTGATCATTCACTCAAACATTTCAAACTTATTGAATCACATAATATATCCAACAAAATAAAAGCCTTTTGAACATTAAATAAGCAAGTGAGAGGTGCACTGTGACAAACAGGAATTCCATACAGATAATCACAACAGCCCACAAAACACCAAGGCACACTGGTAAGACATTATCAATGATTAGGGCAAACAGAATACATTGGACGGTTTATTGTCTATTGCAGTAGGTGATGGGTCAACAGAAACATTACATAGAATTTCTGCCGATATGATTGATTGATTTAGGAACCGACATCACAGCATTCGGGGCATTCCCATAAGCGCTCCGTCCCCATCCTCAGCAGCCAGCGAAGGGTCCCAACACTAATAGTTCCAGTAGCAATCTGATTATATGTCCGTCTCGCCTTTCCTCTGAGTATCAGCATCGGCCCGATCCCCTCGTCACACTCCTCGCTGCCTCATTCTTGCCAGACTATGGTGATTTTTCTGCTGATAATGACCTCTGTCCTGGAACAAAGAACTTTAACATCTTCATGGAACAAACTCTGGGCCTGAGCTTGTCTGAGCTGCAGAGTTTTATCTTTTGTAAACAACTGCAGACTGCGAGAGCAGCAAATTAAAAGAGTCGTGGCCAAACAAGAACACTACGCAGGAAGCCAAAGAAGATTGATAAACCAACACAGAACTGGCGTCGTTAGCCGCTACACGCTGCGGGATTTGCTGAGGAGGGGATCCGAGCACTTATGGACTGAAAGGTCCGATGTGCAACAAGGATGATCTGTCGACTAACTAACTAACTAACTAACTGCAGAGTTCTGTGATCTGAGTCGTGTGCTTGTCTGAGCTGCAGAGTTTTATCTTTTGTAAACAACTGCAGAGTTTTCTAAGTTGAGCAACATGCCAGAGCTTTTCCTTGGTACAGAGCTGAAGTGTTTTCTGAGCCATATGCTTGTTCTAAAGTTGCAAATTCTTGTCCTTGGTAAAAAGCTGAAGTGTTTTCAGATCTTAGTCCCGTTTCAGAGTTTTATCCTTGGTAAACAGCTGAAGAGGTTTCTTTTCTCAGCCACTAGAGTTGGAGATTCTTGTCCTTGGTAAACAGCTGAAGCGTTTTCTGGGTCACCGACCTGAACAAAATAAAGAAGAAAACAGGGTTGCAGATCATGATTATATCAACGTTATATGTTACTGTACATCAACCTGATTACATTTGATTAACAACTGATTACACTGCATACAACTATGATAATGTTACAACTATAAGCTATAATGGAGCTGTGGTAGTGGTGTAGCACACATGCCTGCTGGCCATATCTACAAATCCCCTTTGAGGCAGGGATCTGTCCTCAGTAGCCTGGGCTGCCAGATCCAGCCAGCTTAACACAGGTAGCCAGAATTATCTTGGGTAGTACGGGTGGCTGATGAGATATTGACCTACATGGCCCACAGAGTGTTGACCTTGGGCATATGCCCATAGAAGATGGTAAAATTATCTCTTACCTTTTTCACCCTATACCCAGTAAGCCCCATGGTGTGAACAGGGGTCCCTGACTCTTACTTTTGTAACAAAATATAAATGTTAATGCAACAAATGAAAATTACATTGTAATCCTTGAAAATGTATTTGTAACTGTTTACAGTAGAGTATATTTGTGAGTGTCTTAGTGCAATCTTGCTTCACAGTGTCTACTCCTAATGACAATCCCGTGTTCATTAAAGTGCTTATAAGTTACAATTCTTCTTCTGCTTACACCCAATATCACATGACATTGCTCCTCATGTGTGTCAGCAACCTTCTGTCGCACACTATCAAGCATTTCACGTAGTATGATCCTCCATGCTAAAATAACAAGCAACCGATCATCTTTTCTCTAGGTTTTCTCCTATCTCACTTTCTCTCCAGCTCTCCTGTTGTCATGACATTTTTCATTTTTCCCCTTCTCATGTTTCAGTTTCTCTCCAAACTTCATGTTATCATGACACTGCTAGTTTACTACTCCTCCTCATGCCTCACTTGTCTGATTTCATGATATTTTTCAGCTTATCCTTTCTCATGTCATGTCCAGAGAATTTGGATTTATGGGTAATCTGTTATCTTTGTGAATTTTTTTTTTTTTTTTTTTTCATACGTCATCATTATTATTTTTATCTAGAAAAGATGTTCTCAACATTTTTATTTAGAACCACAACTTAACACCCTCTCAGTAACTCCCCCCTATTCTGTTAATTGCCCATGATCCACTGCCTTACATTAGAACTGACTGTATAACACCTAAGAACTCTTTTTTATCACCTTCAATGATACAAAAACGTAGTAAAATATATTCTCCCACCTTGTGGAATGATGCTTTGGCTTATCATGTCTACATGTCAACTCTTTAATACATCTTCCATCTGCTGTTATCTGTTGTACATGTCAACTCTGTAATACATCTTCCATCTGTTGTTATCTGTTGTACATGTCAACTCTGTAATACATCTTCCATCTGCTGTTATCTGTTGTACATGTCAACTCTGTAATACATCTTCCATCTGCTGTTATTTGTTCTACATGTCAACTCTTTAATACATCTTCCATCTGCTGTTATCTGTTCTACATGTCAACTCTTTAATACATCTTCCATCTGCTGTTATCTGTTGTACATGTCAACTCTATAATACATCTTCCATCTGTTGTTATCTGTTGTACATGTCAACTCTGTAATACATCTTCCATCTGCTGTTATCTGTTGTACATGTCAACTCTGTAATACATCTTCCATCTGCTGTTATTTGTTCTACATGTCAACTCTTTAATACATCTTCCATCTGCTGTTATCTGTTCTACATGTCAACTCTTTTAATACATCTTCCATCTGCTGTTATCTGTTCTACATGTCAACTCTTTAATACATCTTCCATCCTGTTGTTATCTGTTCTACATGTCAACTCTTTAATACATCTTCCATCTGCTGTTATCTGTTGTACATGTCAACTCTGTAATACATCTTCCATCTGCTGTTATTTGTTGTACGTGTCAACTCTTTAATACATCTTCCATCTGCTGTTATCTGTTGTACATGTCAACTCTGTAATACATCTTCCATCTGCTGTTATTTGTTCTACATGTCAACTCTTTAATACATCTTCCATCTGTTGTTATCTGTTGTACATGTCAACTCTTTAATACATCTTCCATCTGCTGTTATCTGTTGTACATGTCAACTCTGTAATACATCTTCCGTCTGCTGTTATTTGTTCTACATGTCAACTCTTTAATACATCTTCCATCTGCTGTTATCTGTTGTACATGTCAACTCTTTAATACATCTTCCATCTGCTGTTATCTGTTGTACATGTCAACTCTGTAATACATCTTCCATCTGCTGTTATCTGTTGTACATGTCAACTCTGTAATACATCTTCCATCTGCTGTTATTTGTTCTACATGTCAACTCTTTAATACATCTTCCATCTGCTGTTATCTGTTCTACATGTCAACTCTTTAATACATCTTCCATCTGCTGTTATCTGTTCTACATGTCAACTCTTTAATACATCTTCCATCTGTTGTTATCTGTTCTACATGTCAACTCTTTAATACATCTTCCATCTGCTGTTATCTGTTGTACATGTCAACTCTGTAATACATCTTCCATCTGCTGTTTATTTGTTGTACGTGTCAACTCTTTAATACATCTTCCATCTGCTGTTATCTGTTGTACATGTCAACTCTGTAATACATCTTCCATCTGCTGTTATTTGTTCTACATGTCAACTCTTTAATACATCTTCCATCTGCTGTTATCTGTTGTACATGTCAACTCTTTAATACATCTTCCATCTGCTGTTATCTGTTGTACATGTCAACTTTGTAATACATCTTCCATCTGCTGTTATCTGTTGTACATGTCAACTCTTTAATACATCTTCCATCTGCTGTTATCTGTTGTACATGTCAACTCTTTAATACACCTTCTCTTAAGGTGTCCATACATTTGAACCCGAATGAGATCTGTTTCCTGTTCTATAATAATGTATTTTGACTTCTGATATAGTGCTTTTTCAGCGTTTCAAATAACACAGTTTTTGTGTGCGAATGAACCTGTATTTCTACTAATGGCATCTCACCAAAAATGCCAGCATTCTTTCATGTTTGGGAACATATTTCTAAAACTGTGACAGACTATCATGTGTTTCTGTACATCTGACCTAATGGCAGTCATCAAACAGTGGCACACTGCCCATACACCAAGCAGCAGTAACACAGTGGCTAGCACACTTGCCGGCCAGCCTGGTCATAAAATGCTCAGATCCCCATCAAGGAAGGATGTTTAAACCAACAAGGATTTCCAGCTGGACCCATCCTAACATGGGTACCTGGAAATGTTCTGGGAAGCAAAGACAGCCAGTGTGGTATTTACCACATCACACACTTAGCTCCCATTGATCTGTGGTATTTACCACATCACACATACAGCTCCCCTTGATTTGTGGTATTTACCACATCACACATACAGCTCCCGTTGATCTGTGGTATTTACCACATCACACACTCAGCTCCCATTGATCTGTGGTATTTACCACATCACACATACAGCTCCCCTTGATTTGTGGTATTTACCACATCACACATACAGCTCCCGTTGATCTGTGGTATTTACCACATCACACACTCAGCTCCCATTGATCTGTGGTATTTACCACATCACACATACAGCTCCCATTGATCTGTGGTATTTACCACATCACACATCCAGCTCCCATTGATCTGTGGTATTTACCACATCACACATACAGCTCCCATTGATCTGTGGTATTTACCACATCACACATCCAGCTCCCATTGATCTGTGGTATTTACCACATCACACATCCAGCTCCCCTTGATTTGTGGTATTTACCACATCATACATACTGCTCCCGTTGATCTGTGGTATTTACCACATCACACACTCAGCTCCCATTGATCTGTGGTATTTACCACATCACACATACAGCTCCCATTGATCTGTGGTATTTACCACATCACAGATCCAGCTCCCATTGATCTGTGGTATTTACCACATCACACATACAGCTCCCATTGATCTGTGGTATTTACCACATCACACATACAGCTCCCATTGATCTGTGGTATTTACCACATCACACACTCAGCTCCCATTGATCTGTACAAACATGGAGCTACAACTACATTTGCCAAGTGTCTCAGAATGTGCAACATGGTCCCGTCTTCTTTTTTACACACATAGAATATAATGTAAATATTCACACTGAATCTCTATGATCATCATAAATGGTGAAAGTAAAAGAGTAAAATAAAATAACTGTGCTCACAAGACATTAAGGTATGCTAGTACGATATTTTAAACTCATATATTTGTTTGACAATAAGCATATAGTGAAATACTTGACAAAATTAGACACATTTGCTGGCAATAACTGTTCAATGAATGATGGGTAAAGAATTAGTTTATTTTATCTTTTCAGACTGGGATACAGTCTCTGTCTAACACATATACAATGTCTAATATATAATTGTGAGATATCTTACCTCATGGCAAAAGTTGGGATTTGGGCAGAATAGAGGATAAAAATCTGGAAATGCCCAGCCATATGGGCATAGCACTTGTAGCCGGAACACACAATGTACGTGTCTGTGGGCTGGTGGCTGAACTCTGCTGGACCTGCCGAAGGTACCACAGGAAGAATGCTTTCATTAGATCATGAAGTTCCAAACAAAAATAGAAGTAATCACTGTGGTATCTGTGTATCATTGCTCGTGGATGGTGGGAACATGTTTATGGGTGAATAAAAACATATGGCTGGGAATCCTGGATAATTAGAAAAGAAGAAGAAATTCCCTGGAAGCAGAGATATGTGGTTCTACAGAAGAATGTTAAGAGCACCATGGGCTGCTAAAATAAGTCATCTACATATCTTGAAGGAGACCTGGACACAATATGATCTTGTCACAGACAGCAGGAGACAGGGTGATCTTGTCACAGACAGCAGGAGACAGGGTGATCTTGTCACAGACAGCAGGAGACAGGGTGATCTTGTCACAGACAGCAGGAGACAGGGTAATCTTGTCACAGACAGCAGGAAACAGGGTGATCTTGTCACAGACAGCAGGAGACTGTGTGATCTTGTCACAGACAGCAGGAGACAGGGTGATCTTGTCAAAGACAGCAGGAGACAGGGTAATCTTGTCACATACAGCAGGAGATAGGGTGATCTTGTTACAGACAGCAGGAGACAGGGTGATCTTGTCACAGACAGCATGAGACAGGGTAATCTTGTCACAGATATCATGAGACAGGGTAATCTTGTCACAGACAGCATGAGACAGGGTAATCTTGTCACAGACAGCAGGAGACAGCGTAATCTTATCACAGACAGCAGGAGACAGGGTAATCTTATCACAGACAGCAGGAGAAAGGGTGATCTTGTCACAGACAGCATGAGACAAGAGTAATCTTGTCACAGACAACATGAGACAGGGTAATCTTGTCACAGACAGCAAGAGACAGGGTAATCTTGTCACAGAAGCAAGAGACAGGGTAATCTTGTCACAGACAGCAGGAGACAGGGTGATCTTATCACAGGCAACATGAGACAGGATAATCTTATCACAGACAGCAGGAGACAGGGTAATCTTATCACAGACAGCAGGAGAAGGGTGATCTTGTCACAGACAGCAGGAGACAGGGTAATCTTATCACAGACAACATGAGACAGGGTAATCTTATCACAGACAGCATGAGACAGGGTAAGCATGTCACAGACAGCATGAGACAGGGAAATCTTGTCACAGACAGCAGGAGACAGGGTAATCATGTCACAGACAGCAGGAGACAGGGTAATCTTATCACAGACAGCAGGAGACAGACAGCACTGGCAGTCATGTCAAGGGCAGATTACACTTAGAATATATACAACTGAACTGAACTAAAATGGTGGATTACAGGCAAGAGGGTTGACTTCACTGCACTGTGGTTAATTCCATGTGGATAGGTCCTTTTCTGTAGAAAGCATGGCATAGAGCATGAGTTCTGTTGCTCCTGTGACAAACCCACATTGTTCCTCTTCTATGTCAGGTTGTATTTTCTTCCTAACTTTTTGCATGATAATTCTTAGCAAAATCTTCATGATGTGACTCATTATACTAATAGTTCGGTGTTGATCACATTCCAAGGCTCCTGATTTCTTTGGGATTGCAATAAATACAGAATTACATAATTCATGAGGTATATCTCCATTATCATATATTGTATTCAGGAGTCTGGTAACTTTATCTATTCCGTATTCTTCTAACGCATTAATAATTTCTGTTGTGATGCTGTCTGAACCGGGAGTCTTGCCAGTTTTCATATGGTTAAGAGCATTCTGAACCTCCATCTTCAAAATTGATAGTCCTTCATTATTATTTTGAATATCATACTGTCACAGTATTATCATCATAAAGGTTTTTCACATAATCTGACCATACATGTAAAATCTGATCTGTTTCTATTATGATTTTTCCATCTTTTGTCTTTAGGCAGCCTGCTGATGTATGTGTTCTTTTATTAGTAAGCACCTGAATTCTTTTGTGCATTAGTTTGGTATTTTTACTGTTGTCTTGTTGTTCACTGTTGAGTCATACTGGGAAAATATTTTGCAAAATTCTTGAGAAAAGATTACAAACTATTATAGAACCCCAGCTAAGCGAAACACAACCTTGGATTTAGGAAAAACAAAGGATGCACAGATGCCATTTTTGCTCTTAGACAACTTATAGAAAAATCAATCGAATTCAATGAAACACTCTACTTAGTCTTTGTCGACCAAGAAAAGGCATTTGATAGAGTAGATAGAAACAAGCTGTGGGAAATCCTTAAACAATATGGAGTGAGTACACATCTAACAAACCTATGTAGAAGCTTATACAACAACAGTGAATGCATAGTGAGAGCAACTGGAGGACACTCAGAACCCTTCACCATAAGATCCGGAGTACGACAAGGTTGTGTCCTGTCCCCTCTCTTGTTTATAACATATATAGACAACATATGTAAAGAAACCAGCCAAACAGAGACTACAAGAACACCGCATGACGAGAACACAGAAGAAGAACCATCTGCAAATCTAACCATTAGAGAACTCCTGTTTGCGGACGACCAAGCACTAATAGCAAAATCAGAAGCTGAATTACAAGACCACATGAATAGTCTAAACGAAATGTGTAGGGAAAATAACATGAAAATTAGCACAAGTAAAACAGAGGTATTGACTATAACTAAAGAAGAAAAAGCAACAACGATTCACCTAAACGAACATCCCTTGAAACAAGTAAAGAGTTTCAAGTACCTAGGAAGTATAATATCATCAAATGGCAAATCAGAAGACGAGATCGAAAATAGATGCAATAAGGCAAACCAACTCATTGGACAAATGGCACCAATACTAAAGAACAAACATGTATCAATAACTACTAAGAAAGCACTTTACAACACAATCTTCATACTAACTCTATGTTACCAATGCCAAACCTGGACAATGACAGAAAAAGAGAAAAGGAAAAATTACAACAACAGAAATGAGATTCCTGAGAAGAATACTCAATGTATCAAGAAGAGATAAGATCAGAAATGAAGAAATCAGGACTAAAGTGGGGGTTATAGCAGCACTAGATCTTATTAGAAGGCAACAAGTCAAATGGTTTGGCCACGGAAGTAGGTTACCAACTAACAGTATACCACAACAAGCAATGATGTACAGACCAGAGGGAAGCAGAAGAAGAGGCCGACCACGTAAACGATGGACGCAGGGAATAACAGAGTCCATGGGAATATCGATACATGAAGCCCATAAGCGGGCACTCTCCCAGCTGTTTATACTTCACCTCGACACCGCAAGGTACAAGAGGAACATGATGAGATGAGTTTTTGTTCAATTTCTATGCAGTTTTTCTCGAGCCATGCTTCTTTTGCCTCCTTACATAATGTTCTGACTTTTCTGTGAATTTTTTTATATTTGGTAGGATTATTTTTCTTCTGTCTTCTTGTTTCCATTAGCTGTAAAATTTCTTCAGTCATCCATGTCTGACGACCAACTTTCTTTAATTTTGGAATAGCATTTTCTGCAGCTAAACTGATAGAATTCTTCAACATTTCCCACTGATCATCCACATCTTGAAATAGGATCTCTAGATCAGACAATATATATCAAATTTGTTCTTTACTTCTATGTTAAAATTATCTTGTATTTCTTTGTCAGTTTTCAATTTGCACAAATCATATTTAGTGTTTCCGGTTGTATACTTGAAGTTCTTTAACTTTACCCTCAGTGTGCCTGTAATTAATCTGTGATCACTGTAACAGTCTGCATTGGGAACTGTTTTTATGACTGTTAGCACATTTCAAAACCTTCTGCTAATCAGGATGTAATCTATCTGGTTTTGAATCCTGCTGTCTGGACTCCTCCATGTCCATAATCTTCTAGGATGCTGTTTAAACCAGGTGTTTCCTACAACCATTTCTTGTTATTTTGCCCATTCTACAAGTCTGTATCCTCTTTCGTTTCACTCTCCCAAACCATGATTGCCTACATTACATCCATAGCCTTGATTTTCCACTTTTGCATTGAAATCACCCATTATAATATTTATTTCTGATTTTTTACATTTCTTCAAAGCACACTCCATGTCATTATAAAATTCCTCTATACTTTCTTCACTGCATTTACTTGTTGGAGCATATATTTGAATGACATTTATTTTCCCCATAGAATGCTTTTTGGTCACCTCAGGCACAGATCTTATTTCAGTTTCATAACTAGTATCCTTGTTGTCCACAGTCACCTTCTTCTTTGTTCTGGGATGTGTAGGAGTTGAGGGAAATGAATGAACTGATAAACTTGCTGGCTCTGTATCCCCTGCAGACGGCCAGTCCATGGAGAGTGCAGATGTTATTAATGTCCTTAGAGAGATGTCAAGAATGAAGGACTTTGACGTCAAAGAATCCACATCGCTGTCCAGAATGAGAGACTTGGGAGTGAGAACTGGCATGGCCGGACACGAGAGGCACATCGAGAGAGTGAGGGGGCCTTGTCAACCAAAGCAGAACTGATACTACAAGCTGCCGGACACTGACGTGGACTTGTCCAAAGTGAAAGGCTTAAATGAGCACCTATGGACTTGTCCGGAGTGAAAGGATGATACCCCAATAGACAAATGGCATCTTTTGTAGTGATATAACCAAGAACTTCTACACTAGTTCAATGGTCTGTCCTGCAATGCTAAGATTGATAGTTTGGCAGTCCTCCTGTCTTTTATTTAAACAGCGCACATCTTCAGGCCAAGGGCTAGAGGATATTCTGTTACCATGTCTATTCATACTCTTTATGGATGGTGTTATCAGGATTATCAGAAGAGGACACACATGTATTGTGTGAAGTGCCAGAAGATTAAAACAATCTACATTTAGAGCTGGCATTGGCTGATGATGTGGCTCTGACAGCCTCTCCATAAGCACATCTGAAGTTTAGCCTACATGTCTGGAAAACAGAATTAAAGAAGTGGGAAATGTTGACCACTAGCCAATAAATACAAGCCACGTTGATGTCTAGAGGGACCAACAGGTATCAGATGAAACTGGCAGATTAACTGGCGATTATTCAAAAAGAATGCATCTGTGAAGAGATGGCCAACCAGAGAGCAACTGCTGAATGAGTTTCTAAGCCATACATAGAGAATCCTAAGTAAACCAGGAAACAGACAAAATAGATAGTTGTGTACCACTACAGCAATGTACCAAGTCTTGACATATGAATATAAATCATGGGCAATGACCACATCCAAAATTCATTAACACTCCTCAGAAATGAGATACTTTTAAGAAAGACAATGAAGGTGACAAAAAAGAGCAAGGTGTGCAACTTGACAAAGCATCAGTGCTACAGAACGAAACCACTGCAAAAACAAGTTGCACAGAAAACTTAATCAAAAGTAAGCTATTTCAAAAAACTGGTCACGGTGGTTAAAAGCGAAAAATGGGCAGAGGTGTGTCAAAGAGTAAGCACAGACAAGTCACTGAAATTGTTCTGGCGACTACATAAAAGCATGAGTGGTGTAGTCAAGAATAAGAGCATTTCTGACTTCCAAGGTGCTGACCTCATCTGGCAGAGGACTGACGAGGACAAGGGCAAAGCCCTCTTTGAACGCTACCTTGAGCAGAGCAACCAGACAGACATGGGAGGCCGGAATCTGGCCAAGGAGGTCACCTCAGACAGATGCAAGGCCCAGAACACTTCGGATGAAGACACGGTGACAGTGAAAAGAAATCAAGGCTGTGCTTCGACGATCAAAAAACAGTGCTCCAGGTCCTGATGGCATAAGATACGACGACATAAATAGGTGTACGGACAATGAGCTAGAGAAACTAGCAGACATGTACAACAACAGTATAGGGAGTGCTAGTATCAAGGAGGAATGGTTACACAGCTATCTGATTCCCTTGCCGAAGCCTGACAAAGACCACAAGAAAATTCAGGGATATCGAATTATAACCATGCAGAATACAATAGGCAAGCTGCTGGAGAAGGTAATTGCCAGGAAAATATCAAGCCAACTAGAGAGGCAAGGTGTTTTCCCACCTACCCTGGGTGGGTACCGTCCAAAAAGAGAAACTGGACCAATGCAGCAGTCTTTGCCCACGATGTCTATGAAGGTTTCCACTCAGGCACTGAAACCGTTGCTGCAGCGATTGATCTTGAGGACGCATACAACAGAGTACCACTGGATTTTTTAATGTTTCAGCTTCTTGAACTAAACGTAAGTCCATTCCTCCTTAGTTGGATCGCTGCAGCTCTCTTCCAACGGAAAGTAGTTTTTAGATGTGGCAGTTGGACTTCGGAACCAACAACAATATATCCTGGCCTACCACAGGGATCACCATTATCTCCGGTACTGTTCAACGCCTACACAGTGAGAATCACCAGTGAGCAGATCACTGACCTGGCAGGACATTGTCATATGCCGATGATGTTTTAGTGTATCGTCAGGGTAAGGATAGAGAGGAGGTTGCTGTGGAACTACAAACCGAACTCAATCGCATAAGTACTTGGTGTGATGAAGCTGGGGCAATGGTCAACCCAACAAAGGCAACAGTGACTTGGTTCTCGTTGAATAATCATATTGTCAACAATCCAACACCAACTGTAATGCTGTGTTCAGAGACGGTGGAAAGAACGCAGGCAATGAATTACCTGGGGATACGGTTTGATCGAAGCCTTGCTTATAATGTGCACATAGACCAGGTGATAACAAAGGCCAAGCGGGGGTTTGGCAGCGATGCGGGTGATGGCGGCAGCAAACTGTGAGCAGCGCCATCTATGTCTTCTGTACGAGGGGCTGGTCATGTCTGTTTTGGAGTATGCAATGGCAATCCTGACTGTCAGCCATAAGCAGATAGAAAGGATGGAAAGGATACAGAATGAAGCTATGCGCATTATTCTTGGATGTACAAGAGATACAGCATGCAGGGCGATGCACTACCTTCTTGATTTTCCAACCATTGAAGAGAGAATGCAAGTTTGCAGGGCACGTGCCTACCTCAGAATTAACGCAAACACACAGCATCCACTGCATAGTGAAATTAGGAAGGTGAAGGGCAGCAGGTTAAAAAGAGGACGGTCGTGGATGGGTCAAGCCGAGGACATTCTTCAACAGGTGTGTTCACTTGAGGACTTAGAACCTGGCGAGGAGTGGGTGCAAGTGCCAACAGACTTCTGCACATCCTTTTCAGTTTGCATCCAACTAGATAGAAAATGCAGACAAGAAAATCCGGCTGCTGTTGAGGCTGAAGTACAAGCGTTGATTTTCGAGAATTCGCTAGACAGTGACGCGGTCATCTACACAGATGGGTCGGTCGTCCGACATGTGAGAAGCTCATGGGCCTTTACAGCTCGGGCCGGCGGGAGAATTGTGAAGGAGGACTCTGGTGCTTTCACTGAAACCACAAGTAGCCTGACCATGGAAGTCATGGCAGTAAGTAAAGCAATAACGTGGCTCGAGACACAGACATTCACTAGGGCTTGTTTCCTTAGCGACTCAATGAACATGATCAAGAGGATAGAGGAGGGGTCGATCCGAAGAGAATGGTTGCTGCCTCTGAAGCGGTCTCGGCTGGCAAAGATTAGTTTCATCTTCGTGCCAGGGCATGCGGGAGTACAAGGAAATGAGCGGGCTGACAAGCTCGCAGGTGAGGCTACTGTTGAGGGCGGACGCGCCATGGACCAGGCTGACATTCTGAATGCTCTACGAGAAGTGAGACTTTTGCAAGAACCAAGTGATGACTGTGAATCTACAACAATGGCCAGACTGCGAGAGCAGCAAATTAAAAGAGGGGTGGCCAAACAAGAACACTACGCAGGAAGCCAAAGAAGATTGATAAACCAACACAGAACTGGCGTCGTTAGCCGCTACACGCTGCGGGATTTGCTGAGGAGGGGATCCGAGCACTTATGGACTGAATGGTCCGATGTGCAATGAGGATGATCTGTCGACTAACTAACTAACTAACTTAATACAGGGCTGTCTGGATAATTCTGTGCATAACCTCCATATTAAAAGGTAGAAGTGGTGCAACAACGAATGTAAGTAAGTAGATATAGAGACATCTGTCAAATGTTTGCACTATTAAATTCCTGATTTCTTGTGCAAAATTGTCCAAACTAACAGAAACTAAAGACTAGCCCTTGAATACACAAACCTCAAACCACAAACCACAAACCTGTCTCTGTGCCCCGGACACTACTGGAGAAGTATGTGCCCACTACATGTTTATAAAATGATCGCAGAATGGCTCTTCTTTTGTCTGTCTTGACAGAGTCCTCTTTCTGTTTGCTGGGATTCACGGAGCTGAGACATCTGTTGGTGTTGGTGTTCGCTAGGAGAAAACTGACAATCAAATAAGTCGTTAAAATATACCCATACAACCAACAGGCAAGTCATTCACTCAAACAATACTGTAAAACATAATTCAATTAAAACATACCCATACAGTCAAATTATTCACTCAATCAATACTGTAAAACATAGGTCAATTAAAACATACCCTTACAGCCAACAGGCAAATCATTCACTCAATCAACACTGTAAGACATAAGTCAATTAAAACATATCCATACAACCAACAGGCGAATCATTCACCCAATCAATAAGTCACTAAGTAAAGCAGCCTTTTCCCGGCTTGGGCCAGCTCCATACTTTCACAGATTGATCAAAACTTGATGGATGATGTGGCCGACCCCATGACCCACAGCATTTCCTAACTGCATACATGAAAACTATGGCAGACAAATTAAAGTGCCATATGACTGCACACATGATAACTATGATAGGCAAACATAAAGTAACGTATGACTGCATACATGATAACTATGATAGGCAAACAGAAAGTGACGTATGACTGCACACATGATAACTATGATAGGCAAACAGAAAGTGACGTATGACTGCACACATGATAACTATGATAGGCAAACATAAAGTGACGTATGACTGCACACATGATAACTATGATAGACAAACAGAAAGTGATGTTTGACTGCACACATGATAACTATGATAGGCAAACAGAAAGTGACATATGACTGCACACATGATAACTATGATAGGCAAACATAAAGTGACGTATGACTGCACACATGATAACTATGATAGGCAAACAGAAAGTGACGTTTGACTGCACACATGATAACTATGATAGGCAAACAGAAAGTGCCATATGACTGCACACATGATAACTATGATAGGCAAACAGAAAGTGACGTATGACTGCACACATGATAACTATGATAGGCAAACAGAAAGTGATGTTTGACTGCACACATGATAACTATGATAGGCAAACAGAAAGTGCCATATGACTGCACACATGATAACTATGATAGG
The DNA here is from genome assembly GCA_014155875.1 of Cepaea nemoralis. Classification (NCBI taxonomy): domain Eukaryota; kingdom Metazoa; phylum Mollusca; class Gastropoda; order Stylommatophora; family Helicidae; genus Cepaea; species Cepaea nemoralis. Next base: position 894,676 of record JACEFZ010017514.1, on the reverse strand, counting down.
CAAACATAAAGTGACATATGACTGCACACATGATAACTATGATAGGCAAACAGAAAGTGACGTATGACTGCAAACATGAACACTATGACATGCAGATATAAAGTGACATATGACTGCACACAAGCAGGGTTTATAATTCAGTAACAATACTACTGAGATGCAGCTTCACATATACCAAAGACATGCACTACAAGAGTATACAGCAAACAACTATACCTTCTGTTTGTTGTTAACATAAAGAAGAAATAGGAAAATAAAACACATACCCAAGGATATTTGTGTCAACAATGATGCTAGCAGGAAAGTTACGAGGATAAATTTGCCGCGTTGATTTCAACGTCTCTACAGCAGGTGACCAGAACCTTGGTATCTGAAATATCAGAGTTTATTAGACTTCAGAATTACACACTGGCCCAAACTATACTGACAAGTGTAATTTTTCTGTCAGTTTACACAGTGATTTAAAGCTGATTAACTGCTATCATTTTACTATTTGGCTTATGGTTTAAACTAGGGCTGCGGAAGTTAACGATTAATTAATCGATTAATCGTTAATTGTTTTTAACGATTAATTTTAAAAAAATTAATCGAAAACTTTTCTCCCACCATTTATACAAATTAACCGGATATCGAAAAATTGTTGGAAATTTTAAACATAGTGCTGCAAACACAACCGAGTTGCAAAATTGTACTGAGTCACCATTGTGTAAGCTGCAGCAAGATGTATGAACAAGATGAAACAGTATGTTTATTATGCTACAGAGACTTCTACAGGTCAGAGAAGCATTAACTGTCTACATGTCAGATGAAAAGAAGCAATACAAAGGTCCAAAACTATCAGATTCGAATTGGGAGAAGATTTTGAAATATGTCAAAGTTTTGGACTTATTCTGTCAGACCAAGGTCCAGCTTGGCGGTCAAGATTATGTTTCGCGGTCAAGATTATGTTTCATGTAGCTGTGTATTGCCACTGCTATCATCGCTGACAAAGCATGTGACTGTACACGATGATGATCCGGGCTATATAGCTAAATTTAAGGCAGCATGTATTAATGACTTCAGTGAACGTGTAGCTAAAATGACAAGTATTTAAATACTACAGATTGCACCAGCACTTGATCCACGCTGCAAATACCTTATGCAAATACCTTAAGTGTTTATCAAAAGATGCAAAAGAACGAACTTGGTCACGTATTGAACAACAAATAGCAGTTAATGTTCATGATGAGCAGATGGAGACTGCTAACATGAATGATACTGACATTGACAATGAAACTATACGTGAACCAAATGAAGAGAGTATTAAGCTAGTGAGTCTGAAATGGATAAGAAAGTTGCTGTATCGGTTGACCCTTTACAATGGTGGAAACTTAATGAACATCGATATCCAAAATTGACATTCCTTGCCAAGACCATTCTGTGCATACCGGCTACCTCAGTTCCATGTGAACGATTGTTCAGCTCTGCTGGTTATATCGTTAATAAGACGTGCTCGTCACTTGAACGAAATACTGTCAACATACTCGTCTGTTTGCATAGTTGGTTATTAGATGACATATGAACAAGACAATCCAGTGTTATTTCGATGTTTGACAAATACGACTATAATGTGACTATAATTAACAATTGATTAATCGTTAATTTTTCAAAAGTTAACTATTAAATTTAAATTAATCGGCCGCAGCCAAGGTTAGTTTAAACCTAACAAGCTGACAGTGCGGTTTGGCTGTCTGGGACAGAGATATATCAAATGACATATTAGAGAAAAGTCATGTTTGATTCTGAGATGTCTGCTGATACTAACACCAACTCATCCCACTCTGATACTAACATTAACTCATTATATTCTGATAGTATAGTCAGGTCATCACACTCTGATACTAACACACACTCTGATACTAACACCAACTCATCCCACTCTGATACTAACACCAGCTCATGCCACTCTGATACTAACATTAACTCATCCCACTCTGATATTAACATTAACTCATCACACTCTGATACTAACATTAACTCATCACATTCTGATAGTATAGTCAGCTCATGACACTCAGAGACTAACACCAGCTCATCCCACTCTGATACTAACACCAGCTCATGCCACTCTGATACTAACACAAGCTCATCCCACTCTGATACTAACACCAGCTCATCACAGTCTGGTTGTAAAATCAGCTCATCCCACTCTGTTGGTAAAATTAGCTCACCCCATTTGATACTACAAATCAGAGACATTAATTATCTCAGAGATGTTGTTATGTTGAGGACAGTGATGTGTTGATCGCTGATCAGACAAAGACAACATGCTAGAGATGACTATATGACTGTTGTCTGAACTTGCTAGAGATGACTATATGACTTGTCTGAACAAGCTAGAGATGACTATATGAGTCTTGTCTGAACATGCTAGAGATGACTATATGACTGTTGTCTGAACATGCTAGAGATGACTATATGACTGTTGTCTGAACATGCTAGAGATGACTATATGACTTGTCTGAACAAGCTAGAGATGACTATATGAGTCTTGTCTGAACATGCTAGAGATGACTATATGACTGTTGTCTGAACATGCTAGAGATGACTATATGACTGTTGTCTGAACATGCTAGAGATGACTATATGACTGTTGTCTGAACATGCTAGAGATGACTATATGACTGTTGTCTGAATTGGATTTAGGTATGGTTCCTCTGTGCAGTCAGCTGAATCTACTCTTCCCATGTTTAGATAGTCTAGTCCTAGATCATTGTACTGTGAAGTCTGCTGAATCTATTCTTCCCATGTTTAGATAGTTTAGTCCTAGATCATTGTACTGTGCAGTCTGCTGAATCTATTCTTCCCATGTTTAGATAGTTTAGTCCTAGATCATTGTACTGTGCAGTCTGCTGAATCTACTCTTCCCATGCTTAGATAGTCTAGTCCTAGATCATTGTACTGTGCAGTCTGCTGAATCTATTCTTCCCATGTTTAGATAGTTTAGTCCTAGATCATTGTACTGTGCAGTCTGCTGAATCTACTCTTCCCATGTTTAGATAGTCTAGTCCTAGATCATTGTACTGTGCAGTCTGCTGAATCTACTCTTCCCATGCTTAGATAGTCTAGTCCTAGATCATTGTACTGTGCAGTCTGCTGAATCTACTCTTCCCATGCTTAGATAGTCTAGTCCTAGATCATTGTATTGTGAAGTCTGCTGAATCTATTCTTCCCATGTTTAGATAGTCTAGTCCTAGATCATTGTACTGTGAAGTCTGCTGAATCTATTCTTCCCATGTTTAGATAGTCTAGTCCTAGATCATTGTACTGTGAAGTCTGCTGAATCTATTCTTCCCATGTTTAGATAGTCTAGTCCTAGATCATTGTACTGTGCAGTCAGCTGAATCTACTCTTCCCATGCTTAGATAGTCTAGTCCTAGATCATTGTACTGTGAAGTCTGCTGAATCTATTCTTCCCATGCTTAGATAGTTTAGTCCTAGATCATTGTACTGTACAGTCTGCTGAATTTACTCTTCCCATGTTTAGATAGTCTAGTCCTAGATCATTGTACTGTACAGTCTGCTGAATCTACTCTTCCCATGCTTAGATAGTTTAGTCCTAGATCATTGTACTGTACAGTCTGCTGAATCTACTCTTCCCATGTTTAGATAGTCTAGTCCTAGATCATTGTACTGTGCAGTCTGCTGAATCTACTCTTACCATGTTTAGATAGTCTAGTCCTAGATCATTGTACTGTGCAGTCTGCTGAATCTACTCTTCCCATGCTTAGATAGTCTATTCCTAGATCATTGTACTGTGCAGTCAGCGGTATCTACTCTTCCCATGCTTAGATAGTCTATCCTAGATCATTGTACTGTGCAGTCTGCTGAATCTACTCTTCCCATGCTTAGATAGTCTAGTCCTAGATCATTGTACTGTGCAGTCTGCTGAATCTACTCTTCCCATGCTTAGATAGTCTAGTCCTAGATCATTGTACTGTGAAGTTTGCTGAATCTATTCTTCCCATGCTTAGATAGTCTAGTCCTAGATCATTGTACTGTGAAGTCTGCTGAATCTCTTCTTCCCATGTTTAGATAGTCTAGTCCTAGATCATTGTACTGTGAAGTCTGCTGAATCTATTCTTCCCATGTTTAGATAGTCTAGTCCTAGATCATTGTACTGTGCAGTCAGCTGAATCTACTCTTCCCATGCTTAGATAGTCTAGTCTTAGATCATTGTACTGTGAAGTCTGCTGAATCTATTCTTTCCATGCTTAGATAGTCTATTCCTAGATCATTGTACTGTGCAGTCAGCGGTATCTACTCTTCCCATGCTTAGATAGTCTAGTCCTAGATCATTGTACTGTGCAGTCTGCTGAATCTACTCTTCCCATGCTTAGATAGTCTAGTCCTAGATCATTGTACTGTGCAGTCTGCTGAATCTACTCTTCCCATGCTTAGATAGTCTATTCCTAGATCATTGTACTGTGCAGTCAGCGGTATCTACTCTTCCCATGCTTAGATAGTCTATTCCTAGATCATTGTACTGTGCAGTCTGCTGAATCTACTCTTCCCATGCTTAGATAGTCTAGTCCTAGATCATTGTACTGTGCAGTCTGCTGAATCTATTCTTCCCATGCTTAGATAGTCTAGTCCTAGATCATTGTACTGTGAAGTCTGCTGAATCTCTTCTTCCCATGTTTAGATAGTCTAGTCCTAGATCATTGTACTGTGAAGTCTGCTGAATCTATTCTTCCCATGTTTAGATAGTCTAGTCCTAGATCATTGTACTGTGAAGTCTGCTGAATCTATTCTTCCCATGTTTAGATAGTCTAGTCCTAGATCATTGTACTGTGCAGTCTGCTGAATCTACTCTTCCCATGCTTAGATAGTCTAGTCCTAGATCATTGTACTGTGCAGTCTGCTGAATCTACTCTTCCCATGCTTAGATAGTCTAGTCCTAGATCATTGTACTGTGAAGTTTGCTGAATCTATTCTTCCCATGCTTAGATAGTCTAGTCCTAGATCATTGTACTGTGAAGTCTGCTGAATCTCTTCTTCCCATGTTTAGATAGTCTAGTCCTAGATCATTGTACTGTGAAGTCTGCTGAATCTATTCTTCCCATGTTTAGATAGTCTAGTCCTAGATCATTGTACTGTGAAGTCTGCTGAATCTATTCTTCCCATGTTTAGATAGTCTAGTCCTAGATCATTGTACTGTGCAGTCAGCTGAATCTACTCTTCCCATGCTTAGATAGTCTAGTCCTAGATCATTGTACTGTGAAGTCTGCTGAATCTATTCTTCCCATGCTTAGATAGTTTAGTCCTAGATCATTGTACTGTACAGTCTGCTGAATTTACTCTTCCCGTGTTTAGATAGTCTAGTCCTAGATCATTGTACTGTGCAGTCTGCTGAATCTACTCTTCCCATGTTTAGATAGTCTAGTCCTAGATCATTGTACTGTGCAGTCTGCTGAATCTACTCTTACCATGTTTAGATAGTCTAGTCCTAGATCATGCTACTGTGCAGTTTGCTGAATCTACTCTTCCCATGCTTAGATAGTCTAGTCCTAGATCATTGTACTGTGCAGAAGTGGTATCTACTCTTCCCATGCTTAGATAGTCTATCCTAGATCATTGTACTGTGCAGTCTGCTGAATCTACTCTTCCCATGCTTAGATAGTCTAGTCCTAGATCATTGTACTGTGCAGTCTGCTGAATCTACTCTTCCCATGCTTAGATAGTCTAGTCCTAGATCATTGTACTGTGCAGTCTGCTGTTAGATAGTCTAGTCCTAGATCATTGTAGGCTTATTAAACTAGCCGACTACCTTCCCTTGGATACGTCGGTCATGTCAGGCTGTTGCCTGGGGTTTGGCCGCTGCCACATGTTATCAGTGGCTAGAAGCCACAGGTGAGAGTTGAGTGTCAGGTGAGCATCAATGATGGTCAAACTACCCAGAATAGGGTAACGGAAGACCAGTGACAGATGCTGCTGCCACTGGATTGTGGAGTATCAGGCCTTCACATATTCTATTCCATAGTTTCATGATGTGAGGTGGCCAGTTTCCTTCCATGTTGACTTTCCTTCCCAGGACATTCCCAGGAAATGCGTAAATGTGACCCAGTAACATGGGGTAGCTGAATGGAAGAAGCAACAAATAAACGGGGCTTAAAGATGAGAGGATCGGCTTCATTGCACCAGGTTTTTTATCCCACCTGGCTCTGTCTCTTCCACATGGTGGCATACTGAAAGTACCGCACAGAGTACGAGCTTCATGGCTTCAGCAATGGCCCAAGAGAGTCTCTGAGAAAATTACACTTGTGAACCGAATGACGGAGCCCAAAATTGAACCCATAACCTTTTGGACGTGAGGCAGGAGGCTTAACTACGTCACCACAGAGACTCCCTAGCAATGAAAGTATAATGATTTACTTTGTACTGAACACACCCACAAATTGTAATATTTTATCTTCTGCTGTGTTTCACATCACAGAGAACCCCTAGCAATGAAAGTATAGTGATTTACTTTGTACTGAATGCACCCACAAATTATAATGTTTCATCATCTGCTGTGTTTCACATCACAGAGAACTCCTAGCAATGAAAGTATAGTTATTTGCTTTGTACTGAATGCAAGTTGTAATGTTTCTTCTTCTTCTTCTTCTTCTTTCGTTCGCTTGAAATATGTCTATAACTGCAATGTTGTCTCTTGTATGAATCTAACAGTCTTTTTTAGTTCACTCAGCAGTTCATAGAGTTTATCTTCCACTGTTGTCTCTCTACGCCAGAAGGTTCGCCTGGATATGTTGTAGCTTGGGCAGTCCTGGAGTATTGTAATGTTTCATCTTCTGCTTTGTTTCACACCACAGAGAACCCCTAGCAATGAAAGTATAGTGATTTCCTTTGTACTGAATGCACCCACAAGTTGTAATGTTTCATCATCTACACCACAGAGAATGCCTATCAATGAAAGTATAGTGATTTATTTTATACTGAATGCACCCATAAGTTGTAATGTTTCATCTTCTGCTGTGTTGCACCCCACAGTGATTGTCCCTGCATGATGAGTTCACATAGAACCTCAGTGCTCACCTCTCTCCCCAGGTCTGCCAGTGATGGTGTTGGTCCACATATAACACAGACTTCCACGTGTGCCAGAAGTTCAAAGGTGAGAAGTCGATGAGGAACCTAACAAAAACAATGGTTAAAACATGAAATGAGACAGAAAGTCTCCTGGAATTTGATTTCAAGTTACTGAAATTTGCATGACCAGTCAGCTTAACCTAGATGTAAAGATAACCTGTGACGACCACACCATCCACTGTGATAGCCACAGCATTACTGCAGCTCACAGACCCAGTGTGTACCAACTACTAAAACTCCTTAAATGAGATTAGTGACCTAGTACAAGATACCTGCAAGAATTCACAGGTGAAAGTAAACTTGATCTCAATACATCATTGCTTGCCAGAGCCACCATTGTTGGTACCCTCAATGATGATTGCATACAGATGATATTTGTTGCAATTAGGGAACTTACCACGCTTGACTCCTAAACAAATTATGTTATTATATGTGATTTCATTTCTTCACTCTCATCCTCTCTTCACACACACTACTCATTGGAAACGTGTGTAAGAGTTAGTAGGTGTAAGAGTATTCTACTTAAATTCTTCTTTCGGGGCCTAATTGGAAGGAGAATGTGGTACAGGAAAAACAGTCTTCCCTGCATCAAACCTAGAATTATGTTGACAGAAGACTTATCTTTCTATCCACTCAATTGCCGCCCCAGTCTCCATTTTGACTAGGACCATTCCCTTAATAATGGCAACATATAGAGGCATGAAATGTAGAGTTCTTCATGAGGGAAAGCTAACAGAAATATTTGAAATACGACCAGTAGTGTGACTGAAGTACCTTTTATCAAGTTTAAACCAGATAGCTACGAGTAAATCCTTTGTGTATTGGAACTGACAGAACAGGAAAAGTAAGATTACTAAAGCATGTTCACATTTTCTATGGCAATATACATGTTTAAACCTGGACATTTCACAAATCAACTGAGAAGCACATATCCACCTTTGAGTATACATGCTCAACACACTATGATACAAATAAAAAGAGAGAAAGAGAATATACAAAGAATTCAAATTTCACAGGATAAAAATAAACAACAGCATCCAACAAGAACTCGGTGTTGAAGAATTCTGGTTATTAAAACAAATACCCCCTCTGCCGTGCGTCCACCTTGACGTGGTAGAGGGGCTTGAGCGTTCCAATGACCCCAAGAGCTATGCCGACGGTAGCACAGCTACTGGTAGGGTCACCCATGTCGGACAGGTCAAGGGAGAGGGACCAGACGAAGTGACGCACAAACCTGCTGCCTTGTAGGTAGACTGGGGACAGTCAAAGGCTAGGGAAAGCATCCCGAAAAGTGCTTGTCGAAATCGGATGTACTGAGCCACAAGCTTGACAAAGAAGTGCAACGTAACTTTATCATTTCATGATGCCACAGATGAAAATAAATTGTTATGGTGCTAATCCTGTGAAGTCCCATCAGGCGGTGATAGTGCCGGGCCCCCTGCCTCGAGGGGGTCCACCCATGACTACTGGTGGTCACCTTCCCCTGTGCTGTGGAGTCAAGGCACAGAGGAGTAGGTTAAGAGCTATTGACCAAATACCAAGGACACTCAACATACTACAGTGGAATGCCGAAGGAGTTTATAACAAGAAAGAATCCCTGACACAGCGTCTTCATAAAGATAGAATAGATGTGGCATGCATTCAAGAGACACACCTCAATGCCAATCGCAAATTTTCAGTCAGAGGATATCAGGCCACACGTTTCGACCGCGAAGGACATAAAGGAGGAGTTCTAATACTTACACGAAATACAATACCTTGCAGCGAAGTATCTGTGATCTCTGACAACCAAACAGAAATTATAGGTGTTGATATAATGATAAAGGACGTGAAAATAAGAATCTACAATCTGTATAGCCCAGCAGATAAGGACCTTACACTCTCAAACATGAAAATAACTGACACAAACTGCATTATTGTCGGAGACTTTAATAGCCGTTCAGAAAGATGGGGATACCCAGATACTGACAAAAGAGGAGATGAATTGGAGGACTGGGAAATAGACTCAAATCTCCATCTACTCAACAAAGCGGATGACACACCGAGCTTCTACTCCAGAAGATGGCTTACCACTTCTACTCCAGACTTAGCTTTCTGCACAGGAGACATCCTCCACAAAATCGATCGCCATGTGCTGGACCAATTAGCAGGTAGTGACCACAGACCAATCAAGCTTGTAATGAATATGGAGTATGTTCCACAGGAGCAAAAGCCCTTGCCCCGCTGGAATTACAAACGAGCAGATTGGGACAGATTTGCCATACTAACAGACAAATATTGTGAAAACATAAATACACGATATGGCAACATAAAGCAAATGGTGGAAAGTCTAAACAGAGCGATAATACAGGCAGCCACTGAGTCCATTCCTAGAGGAGCGAGGAAAAATTACAAACCATACTGGACTGAAGAACTACAAAGTTTGGAGGACAAAGTAGAAGATGCCAGGAAGACAGCAGAGAGAGAACAAACAATTGAAGCGAATATCTCTCTCAAAGCCATCTCAGCAAAATATAAAAGAACAGTAAATCAAACAACAAGAGATTGTTGGAGGGAAAAAACAGAAAACCTGAATTTTGACAGGGATGGAAACAAACTATGGAAACTAGTGAAAGCCATGAACAATGAAGGACCTAGAAACAAACAAATAACAATTAAACAAGGAAATGCCTTGCTTACAGGAAAAAAAGCTGCAAATGCACTAATGGAACACTATGCAAATGCAAACCACATTGATATTACAACCGAACAGAAGAAAGCAATCAAAGACAAACAGATACATCATAGAAATACAGAGACAGCAGCAGAATATATGATGGCAAATCTAACAATGGAAGAAATGGAACAGGCAATGAATACCCTAAAAAAGAAGAAATCACCAGGAAAGGATGGAATCACAAATGAAATGCTAATAGGACTAGGCAACAAGGCAAAAAGAAACTACTAGCAGTCCTAAATAACAGCTGGAAGAGAGGAATAGTCCCACAGGCATGGAAGGAAGCTATACTAATACCAGTCCCAAAGAAAGGAAAAGACCTGGAAGAACCAAATGGCTATCGACCTATCAGTCTACTTAGCTGTGTAGGAAAATTAATGGAACGCATTATCAATGGCAGGCTAACATGGCATCTGGAAGAAAACCAACTCTTAACACCTCACCAAGCAGGATTCAGAAAGTACAGATCCACTGAAGATCAAATAACCTATATAGCTCAGGAAATAGAGGATGCCTTCCAAGAGAAAAAGCACACACTAGCGGTCTGGATAGATTTAGAAAAAGCATTTGATAAAGTATGGAAGGAAGGACTGAAAGTAAAACTGCAAAATAATGCATGTTTGTGGGAAAATGTACAAATGGATCAGCCACTACCTTGAGAACAGAACTGCCAGGACAAAAGTACAAGGACAAACCAGCAAAATGATGCTGTTGGAGCAAGGTGTCCCCCAAGGAGGAGTTCTTTCACCAACATTATTCCTAGCATATATAAACGACATCACGGAAAATTTTCCAGCCAGAGTACACACATCATCTTTTGCAGATGACCTAGCCATATGGACATCTGAAGAATATATTAGTACAGCTAACAGCAGAATACAGCAAGCCCTATTAGCGCTAGAGGACTGGTCAAAATCATGGCTAGTGAAGATAAGTGAGGAGAAAACAACATGCACAGTGTTCTCTCCTCTCAACTAAAACTCAGCAACCTAAGCTGGTATTGAATGGAAAAATATTGCGCCATGAAGAAAATCCAAACTATCTCGGAGTCACCTTTGATCGTCGCCTGACATGGAAGACACAGGTTGAGAAAAATCGAACAAGAGCAAGGCAGAGAATGGCAATCATGAAAAAGCTTGCTGGTACAACGTGGGGAGCAGATGAGAAAGTTCTCAAGAAGTTATATACTGGACGGGTGAGGCCAGTACTGGAATATGGCATTGCAGCTTGGGCAACAGCAGCTAAGTCAAACTTTAACAAAATAAGTAGAGTCCAAAATCAAGGAATGCGAATCATAACTGGAAGCCTGAAGACAACGCCTATTAATGAATTAGAAAAGATCACTTGTTTACAACCAATGCAGGATAGAAGAGATAGCAGAGCCCAGCAACAAGCTGAAAAATTTAGAAGATTGACAGACCACCCTATGTATAAAAGGTTTAGTGGTTTTGGAAAGGGAAGACTGAAGCGTAGCAACTTTGTAGAAACTGCAAAACGAAAGATTAGAGCAGATCCCATACTTAACATATCAACAGTCAAACCCATTTACAATGCAGACAAGTTCCCAGCTTGGAGACAGCAGCAACTGCCTGAGATGATAGAAAACATTCCTGATATTGAGAAAAAGAACACTCAGCATGAAACCGAAAGAAGAAAAATAAACCTCAACTACATAAAAGAACATTACCCAAGCAGGAATTGGTCCCATGCATATACAGATGGATCAGCCAAAAATTCAATAGAGAATGGAGGAGGAGGGATTCTCCTAAATTTAAAAAATGGAGTGAAAAAAACACATTCAGTGGCAACTGGAAAGTTTTCAAGTAACTTCAAAGCTGAGGTAGAGGCTCTGAAAACTGCAGAAGAAATGCTCTTATTGGAGGAAAATAAAGAGACGCAAATAGCTATCTTTACAGATGCAAAGTCAGCTGTCTCAATACTGAAGAGCAATAACAGCACAGAAATAGCTGACCTAAGAGCAGCACTCCATGGTCTATGCCAGAAATCCAAAAAAGTTGTAATACAGTGGATCCCATCACATTGCAGTATACCTGGAAATGAAGAGGCTGACAGACTGGCAAAAGAGGGCGGACGACTACCACAGCCTGACATAGACATAACCTATAATGAGGCAAAGAGGTTGATAAAAAGCACTTATAGAACCAAATGGGAATCAGAGCATCCAGGCCACCAGAAGGATGATGCATATTACAAACTCGACCGAAGAGAACAAGTAGCAATCTTCAGACTCCGCACAGGACACAACAGGTTGAAATACCACTTGTTCAACAAACTAAAGATAGGAGATACAGATGAATGTAATTGTGGAACTGGTAAAATGACAGCTAAACATTTGCTGCAAGAGTGCCCAATATATGCAGAACAGAGAAAGATATTTTGGCCCACACCTGCTTCATTTGAGGACAAGCTCTATGGAGATATCAACAAGCTCAAGTCGACTGCAGCTTACTTTAACTGTATTCAGGTTGACATTTAAATGTACATGAAGAAGTATTTAGACTGCCACACTTCATACCACAGGCATGACGGTTACACAAGCCTCCCCAGAGGCATGAAATGGAATATTGCTTGGATAGCAAATCCATTACGTGGAAAGTCCGAATCGAAAGCTCACTGTGTGGGCTTCAAAAAAGGTGGAAAAAGTGTCCTAGTGGCACAAAATGGAATATTGCTTGGATAGCAAATCCATTACGTGGAAAGTCCGAATCGAAAGCTCACTGTGTGGATGTCATCTTCAAACTGCATTCTTCTGGGTTCTGGAAGAACAGCCTATGGTGAACGGAAGGCCCAATATACGGAAGTGAGGCTAAGCAGCCATGTGCAGGACGTGACGATTCCTTGGGTGAGCCCAGTACCAGAGCGGCTGTGTGATGGCTCTGCAATTATGGAAGCCTCCTTGGATGGCGGGGAATGCCCATGGTCTGCCCCTGCCTTCCCTTGAGGGCCGACCAGGATGCCTTTGGCTGTTCTATATGGGCCAGCTGGGATGGGAGATAACACCACAACAGTGAGAGTCTAACGTCCTAAGAAACCCCCGGGAAGGTTAACCCGGTCAACAAATGCCCGCAGAAGTCAGATGTGTCGGCCTAACGGCGCAAGAACGCAGCTCTGCTGTAAACAGGCACAACGCAATCACGTCCGAAAAAAAACTCCGGATGAACGAAGAAGAAGAAGAAGAAAACAAATACAACGGAGGACAATGAAATCATTTGGGGATGTTAAAAGACATGAACATCTGGACAAGATCATCATTATGAAAGGAGGAGCAACTTAGATCATTATGAAGTGGAGAACAGAAAGATCAGACTGTAGATGGGTCCAAGATGTGATAGCTAATTTACACATGATAGCAACAGTGGCGGGACATCTGACTTGTGATAGAGAGACATTTCCAATGACTGTTGTGAAAACAGGCCATGCAAAGTTGTTTATCTGTTTACATAAATTTGATGGCCACACAAAGTTGTTTATCCTTTTACATACATCTGATAGCCATAAACAATTGTTTATCCATATAAAGCATCATCTGATGGCCATACACAGTTGTTTATTCATATAATGCATCATCTGATGGCCATACACAGTTGTTTATTCATATAATGCATCATCTGATGGCCATACACAGTTGTTTATTCATATAATGCATCATCTGATGGCCATACACAGTTGTTTATTCATATAATGCATCATCTGATGGCCATACACAGTTGGTTATTCATATAATGCATCAATCTGATGGCCATACACAGTTGTTTATTCATATAATGCATCATCTGATGGCCATACAGTTGTTTATCCATATAATGCATCATCTGATGGCCATACACAGTTGTTTATTCATATAATGCATCATCTGATGGCCATACACAGTTGTTTATCCTTATAAAGCATCATCTGATGGCCATACACAGTTGTTTATCCTTATAAAGCATCATCTGATGGCCATACACAGTTGTTTATTCATATAAGTGCATCATCTGATGGCCATACACAGTTGTTTATCCTTATAAGCATCATCTGATGGCCATACACAGTTGTTTATCTTATAAAGCATCATCTGATGGCCATACACAGTTGTTTATTCATAAATGCATCATCTGATGGCCATACACAGGTTGTTTATTCATATAATGCATCATCTGATGGCCATACACAGTTGTTTTATCCATATAGAGCATCATCTGATGGCCAGACACAGTTGTTTATTCATATAATGCATAATCTGATGGCCATGACACAGTTGTTTATTCATATAATGCATCTGCTGATGGCCATACACAGTTGTTTATTCATATAATGCATCATCTGATGGCCATACACAGTTTTTATCCTATAATGCATCATCTGATGGCCATACACAGTTGTTTATTCATATAATGCATCATCTGATGGCCATACAGCAGTTGTTTATTCATATAATGCCATCATCTGATGGCCATACACAGTTGGTTATTCATATAATGCATCATCTGATGGCCATACACAGTTGTTTATTCATATAATGCATCATCTGATGGCCATACACAGTTGTTTATTCATATAATGCATCATCTGATGGCCATACACAGTTGTTTATTCATATAATGCATCATCTGATTGCCATAGCACAGTTGTTTATCCTTATAAAGCATCATCTGATGGCCATACACAGTTGTTATCCATATATGCATCATCTGATGGCCATACCACAGTTGTTTTATTCATACAATGCCATCATCTATGGCCATACACAGTTGTTATGTCATATAATGCATCATCTGATGGCCATACACAGTATGTTTATTCATATAATGCATCATCTGATGCCATACACAGTTGTTTATTCATATAATGCATCATCTGATGGCCATACACAGTTGTTTATTCATATAATGCATCATCTGATGGCCATACACAGTTGTTTATTCATATAATGCATCATCTGATGGCCATACACAGTTTTTATTCATATAATGCATCATCTGATGGCCATACACAGTTGTTTATTCATATAATGCATCATCTGATGGTCATACACAGTTGTTTATATTCATATAATGCATCATCTGATGGCCATACACAGGTGTTTATTCATATAATGGCATCATCTGATGGCCATACACAGTTGTTTATCCATATAGAAAAGCATCATCCTGATGGCCATACACAGGTTGTTTATTCATATAAGTGGCATCTCTGATGGCCATAGCCACAGTTGTTGTATTCATATAATTGTGCATCATCTGATGGCCATACACAGTTGTTTTTTCATAATAATTGCATCATCTGATGGCCATACACAGTTGTTTATGATCCATATAAAGCATCATCTGATGTGCCGATGAACAACAGGTTGTTTATTCATATAATGCATCAGCAGATGGCCGATGACACAGTTGTTTATTCTATAATGCATCATCTGATGGCCATACACAGTTGTTTTATTCATATAATGCATCATCTGATGGCCATACACAGTTGGTTTATTCATATAATGCATCATCTGATGGCCATACACAGTTGTTTATTCATATAATGCATCATCTGATGGCATACACAGTTGTTTATTCATATAATGCATCATCTGATGGCCATACACAGTTGTTTATTCATATAATGCATCATCTGATGGCCATACACAGTTGTTTATTCATATAAATGGCAATCATCTGATGGCCATACACAGTTGTTTATTCATATAATGCATCATCTGATGTCATACACCGTTGGTTTATTCATATAATGCATCATCTGATGGCCATACACAGTTGTTTATTCATATAATGCATCATCTTGATGGCCATACACAGTGGGTTATTCCATATAAATGCAATCATCTGATGGCCATACACAGTTTGTTTATTCAATATAATGCATCATCTGATGGCCATACACAGTTGTTTATTCCATATAATGCATCATCTGATGGCCATACACAGTTGTTTATTCTATAATGGCATCAGCTGATGGGCCATACACAGTTGTTTATACAGTATAATGCATCATCTGATGGCCATACACAGTTGTTTATTCATATAATGCATCATCTGATGGCCATACACAGTTGTTTATTCATATAATGCATCATCTGATGGCCATACACAGTTGTTTATTCATATAATGCATCATCTGATGGCCATACACAGTTGTTTATCCATATAATGCATCATCTGATGGCCATACACAGTTGTTTATCCATATAAAGCATCATCTGATGGCCATACACAGTTGTTTATTCATATAATGCATCATCTGATGGCCATACACAGTTGTTTATTCATATAATGCATCATCTGATGGCCATACACAGTTGTTTATCCTTATAAAGCATCATCTGATGGCCATACACAGTTGTTTATTCATATAATGCATCATCTGATGGCCATACACAGTTGTTTATTCATATAATGCATCATCTGATGGCCATACACAGTTGTTTATTCATATAATGCATCATCTGATGGCCATACACAGTTGTTTATTCATATAATGCATCATCTGATGGCCATACACAGTTGTTTATCATATAATGCATCATCTGATGGCCATACACAGTTGTTTATTCATATAATGCATCATCTGATGGCCATACACAGTTGTTTATTCATATAATGCATCATCTGATGGCCATACACAGTTGTTTATTCATATAATGCATCATCTGATGGCCATACACAGTTGTTTATCCATATAAAGCATCATCTGATGGCCATACACAGTTGTTTATTCATATAATGCATCATCTGATGGCCATACACAGTTGTTTATTCATATAATGCATCATCTGATGGCCATACACAGTTGTTTATTCCATATAATGCATCATCTGATGGCCATACACAGTTGTTTATTCATATAATGCATCATCTGATGGCCATACACAGTTGTTTATCATATAATGCATCATCTGATGGCCATACACAGTTGTTTATTCATATAATGGCATCATCTGATGGCCATACACAGTTGTTTATTCATATAATGCATCATCTGATGGCCATACACAGTTGTTTATTCATATAATGCATCATCTGATGGCCATACACAGTTGTTTATTCATATAATGCATCATCTGATGGCCATACACAGTGTTTATCCTTATAAATGCATCATCTGATGGCCATACACAGTTGTTTATCCATATACTGCATCATCTGATGGCCATACACAGTTGTTTATCATATAATGCATCATCTGATGGCCATACACAGTTGTTTATTCACTATAAAGCATCATCTGATGGCAATACACAAGGTTGTTTATCCTATATAAAGCATCATCTGATGGCCATACACAGTTGTTTATTCATATAAGCATCATCTGTAATGGCCATACACAGTTGTTTATCCTATAAAGCATCACGTGCTGATAGGCCATACACAGTTGTTTATTCATATAATGCATCATCTGATGGCCATACACAGTTGTTTATTCATATAATGCATCATCTGATGGCCATACACAGTTTGTTTATTCATATAATGCATCATCTGATGGCAATACACAGTTGTGTTATTCATATAAATGCATCATCTGATGGCCATACACAGTTGTTTATTCATATAATGCATCATCTGATGGCCATACACAGTTGTTTATTCATATAATGCATCATCTGATGGCCATACACAGTTGTTTATTCATATAATGCATCATCTGATGGCCATACACAGTTGTTTATTCATATAATGCATCATCTGATGGCCATACACAGTTGTTTATTCATATAATGCATCATCTGATGGCAATACAAAGTTGCTAATCCATTTACATACATCTGATAGCCACAATTTTTTTTATTGGTTTACATTACATCTAATGGCCACACAAAGCTGTTTATTATCTGGTGTACATTTGTTGGCCACAAAAGGTTGTTTATTTATTGGTGCACATAAAGATGTTTATCCACAGATGTAAGTATGATGTAAACAAAGCTGTTCATCTATTGATGTACAAATGATGTACACATGATGACCACACAAATCTGTTTCTTTGATATACATCAGCTGGCCACACAAGGCAGCCTTTGTTTTTCAAACCTGTAAATCCTCTCTGTATACATCAGCAATGGGCATCCCATATTATAATCTAAGAGACAGGACACAACATGATATTATAATCTAAGAGATGGGACACAACATATGATAATCTAAGAGATGGGACACAACATGATAATATAATCTAAGAGATGGGACACAACATATGATAATCAAAGAGACGGGATACAACATGATATTATAATCTAAGAGACAGGATACAACATGATATTATAATCTAAAAGACGGGACACAACATGATATTATAATCTAAGAGACAGGATACAACATGATATTATAATCTAAGAGACAGGATACAACATGATATTATAATCTAAGAGACAGGATACAACATGATATTATAATCTAAGAGACAGGACACAACATGATATTATAATCTAAGAGATGGGACACAACATATGATAATCTAAGAGATGGGACACAACATGATAATATAATCTAAGAGATGGGACACAACATATTATAATCTAAGAGACGGGATACAACATGATATTATAATCTAAGAGACAGGATACAACATGATATTATAATCTAAGAGACGGGACACAACATGATATTATAATCTAAGAGACAGGACACAACATGATATTACAATCTAAGAGACGGGATACAACATGATATTATAATCTAAGAGACAGGATACAACATGATATTATAATCTAAGAGACAGGACACAACATGATATTACAATCTAAGAGACGGGATACAACATGATATTATAATCTAAGAGACGGGATACAACATGATATTACAATCTAAGAGACGGGATACAACATGATATTATAATCTAAGAGACGGGATACAACATGATATTATAATTTAAGAGACGGGACACAACATGTTATAATCTAAGAGACATGACACAACATATTATAATCTAAGTGACAGGACACAACATGATATTATAATCTAAGAGATGGGACACAACATGATATTATAATCTAAGAGATGGGACACAACATGATATTATAATCTAAGAGACAGGACACAACATGATATTATAATCTAAGAGATGGGACACAACATGATATTATAATCTAAGAGATGGGACACAACATGATATTATAAGCTAAGAGATGGGACACAACATGATATTATAATCTAAGAGACATGACACAACATGATATTATAATCTAAGAGATGGGACACAACATGATATTATAAGCTAAGAGATGGGACACAACATGATATTATAATCTATGAGACATGACACAACATGATATTATAACCTAAGAGATGGGACACAACATGATATTATAATCTAAGAGATGGGACACAACATGATATTATAATCTAAGAGATGGGATACAACATGATATTATAATCTAAGAGATGGGACACAACATGATATTATAATCTAAGAGACAGGACACAACATGATATTATAATCTAAGAGATGGGACACAACATGATATTATAATCTAAGAGATGGGACACAACATGACATTATAATCTAAGAGATGGGACACAGCATGATATTATAATCTAAGAGATGGGACACAACATGATATTATAATCTAAGAGATGGGACACAACATGATATTATAATCTAAGAGATGGGACACAACATGACATTATAATCTAAGAGATGGGACACAGCATGATATTACGGATGCTTGACAGCAACTTACGGTTGGGCTGCCCTGGGGCAGGTAGATGGGGACATCCCTGGAGGAGCAACTGGAGAAGGAACCCATGAGGAAAGACAGAAGAAGCAGTTCCGTTGCAGTCAAGTCCCACCATTTCTTGGTTGCTACAACAACACGGCCACGTATTATCAGGCAACCATACGGGCTGTCGGCTGATTCTACAAAAGCATCCAGAAAACTCTGAAGGAAGAAAAGTAAATCAAGGCAGACATGGCATGATCTGTGGAATGTTATTAACTACAGAATATTTAATATTTACCAGTTAGGGCGTGTGTATGTGTAAACATACATATTTATTCATTTATTCAATAGCATGTCCTTTGCAGATCCTCATTCCCCTAACAACCTTCCGGAAAACTTCTTGGTCATAAGCAAGATGTCCCACATCTGATACACCCGTCTGGAGATCTGAGCAGATTGACTGGTTTCTACAGCACCTTTATCAGATAGCTTTGGGTAGCATGCAATGAGATAACAATATGTAGACTGAGGAAATGTACAATTCAAGCTGGAACTAGTCCTACAAGGTGGATGTGTGGATGTGTGGATGTGTCAGATGTTTGTACACAGTACAATGTGGGCAGCTAGCATCCATACATATTGATTCCTGCTAAAGAAAACACAATGCTTATGAGTGTGTCCTTAATTATATCATTTCTGGTAACCAACAACCAATAACTATCATTTGGTACAAGTCAACAAATTCAAATACCTAGGGATAATAACAACATCAGATGGAAGCTGTGTGGCAAAGATTAAGATTAGAATAGGCCAAGCACAAACATTTTAGATGATTAAATATATCTATGTAATGTGTCACTCTCATTAAATTTCAGAAAGGGAGTATTGAAATGTTATATAGGGTGTGTTCTGCTATATGGCCGTGAACCTTAGAATGTGAATGAACAAATTAGGAAGAACTTGGAAGTAATGGAGATCAGTATTTGCATTTATTTTAAACACATACATTAATCAATAGCTGATTCATACAATATGCCACGCACCGACAGTTAGGTACTGCAATATAACAGTAGCAGCGACAGATAAGACCGATAAATGTTAACTCTATGACCGAGTTAACGGTTGTATCCCTTGAAAATATGCCGCATTGTTATTATTTGGTTGTGTCCCTTTGACCTCTTATTCTGATTGCAAGTCTTTGTTTCATAACAATGTTTAACTAGAGCATTTCATTAATTTAAAACTAAGCGCTTTACTGACAGCAATTAACCACTGAATCCCCCCTCTCTCTCTTTCTCTCTCTTTCTAGAGCAGGTCCTTCGTAGTCACTCTCTGCATGGTGCGCCGAAAAACCTCCATCCATCCGTCCATTCTTTGGGGAATAAAAGTAACTTTCCACCTTTTCAACCAGCCTCAGTAGTGTTGGTTATAGTTGTGGTTGTTCATAGTGCAGTATAAATTGTCCTGTTCTTTTGCGCATTAGACGACTTCCACTGATGTATGCCTGGCAGGGTTTCTCTCTTCCATCATCCTCCATTTCTTACTTCGCCAACGACATTCTCAAAGATTAAAACCCTCTCTGCAACAAGCCATGTCTCCCACTCCACCACCCCCGTACCCAAGGTGTCTGTAAATGTCCTGTGTCCATCTTCGTGCTGGTCGACTACTGCCACTTCTACCAGGACCAGGCCTTCCATCAGTGTTCTCTCCAAGCCTCTGTGACATTTATATAGCCAAAATAGCAGACATTTATAGGTGTCAATACAATAACACATATAGATGTCAATACAATAACACATATAGGTGTCAATACAATAACACATATAGATGTCAATACAATAACACATATAGGTGTCAATACAATAACACATATAGGTGTCAATACAATAACACATATAGGTGTCAATACAATAACACATATAGGTGTCAATACAATAACACATATAGGTGTCAATACAATAACACATATAGGTGTCAATACAATAACACATATAGATGTCAATACAATAACACATATAGGTGTCAATACAATAACACATATAGGTGTCAATACAATAACACATATAGGTGTCAATACAATAACACATATAGGTGTCAATACAATAACACATATAGGTGTCAATACAATAACACATATAGGTGTCAATACAATAACACATATAGATGTCAATACAATAACACATATAGGTGTCAATACAATAACACATATAGGTGTCAATACAATAACACATATAGGTGTCAATACAATAACACATATAGGTGTCAATACAATAACACATATAGGTGTCAATACAATAACACATATAGGTGTCAATACAATAACACATATAGATGTCAATACAATAACACATATAGGTGTCAATACAATAACACATTTAGGTATCAATACAATAACACATATAGGTGTCAATACAATAACACATATAGGTGTCAATACAATAACACATATAGGTGTCAATACAATAACACATATAGGTGTCAATACAATAACACATATAGGTGTCAATACAATAACACATATAGGTGTCAATACAATAACACATATAGGTGTCAATACAATAACACATATAGGTGTCAATACAATAACACATATAGGTGTCAATACAATAACACATATAGGTGTCAATACAATAACACATATAGGTGTCAATACAATAACACATATAGGTGTCAATACAATAACACATATAGGTGTCAATACAATAACACATATAGGTGTCAATACAATAACACATATAGGTGTCAATACAATAACACATATAGGTGTCAATAATACATTTCCTTTAGTCAAGCTCTGTAGACGTTGAGTAACATAAGAAGCACACGGAGAGAATTTAATAATTTACATAATTGTTGATTCTTTTTCCTTGAAAAAGAAAACAGTAACTTATTTCCTCTTTGATTATAATTATGCAGGAAATGCATATAATTAGCTTTGACTGCACAACTGCGACATTCTATATGTACAGAAGTGACCCTGCTTGCCTATAATAATATCATGTCTGCTTTTAAAGGCAAACCTCTGTACAAGTGGGCTGATAACATGAGGTGTTGCTCGATGGCCAAATCAACACATCAGGCACAAGAGAGAACACTGAAGAGAGCTCCCCACATTGCTTAACATCAGGCGAGGTCCAGAAAATAACTTCCTCGGTGATCTTCCATCCCCCAGCAGAGAAACAAGGCATGCTGCTTGTGACCTCAGCTTCATTTCATGCAGTTGATCACTGCACTCTACACAGGATTACTTCCACAATACATGGATCCTCATCAATCAATCATGTGCCATGCCGGAAAGCGTGGACGGTCATGATTCGCCATCTCACTAGATCACCAGTGTCGTGGATCAGCTCAGTGTTCCTGTCCCGTCCATGCCATGTGGCCAAGCCATCCAGGTATTTTCCTCTCGGTCTTCCTCTTGGTCTGTTCCCTTCGATCTTGCCAGTTGTCACCAAGTTCTCCAATCCATTTCTTCTCATACAGCAAGCAATATGTTCTATTTATCAATAAGCCACATTGTGCACTTTATGTGCTACTCTTATCTGGTCTTTGTGATCTTCAGTCCAATAGTTGACATTCAGTTAATGTTGATTCATTCAGTCCAATAGTTGGCATTCAGTTAATGTTGATTCATTCCGTCCAATAGTTGGCATTCAGTTAATGTTGATTCATTCAGTCCAATAGTTGGCATTCAGCTAATGTTGATTCATTCAGTCCAATAGTTGGCATTCAGCTAATGTTGATTCATTCCGTCCAATAGTTGGCATTCAGCTAATGTTGATTCATTCAGTCCAATAGTTGGCATTCAGCTAATGTTGATTCATTCAGTCCAATAGTTGGCATTCAGCTAATGTTGATTCATTCAGTCCAATAGTTGGCATTCAGCTATTTTGGTTGATTCATTCAGTCCAATAGCTGACATTCAGCTATGTTGGTTGATTCATTCAGTCCAATAGTTGGCATTCAGCTAATGTTAGTTGATTCATTCAGTCCAATAGTTGGCATTCAGCTAATGTTGATTCATTCAGTCCAACAGTTGACATTTAGCTAATGTTGATTCATTCAGTCCAATAGTTGGCATTCAGTTAATGTTGATTATTTCAGTCCAATAGTTGGCATTCAACTAATGTTGATTCATTCAGTCCAATAGTTGGCATTCAGTTAATGTTGATTCATTCAGTCTTCTTCTTCTTCTTCTTCTGCTGCGTTCATCCGGATTATTTTTTTGGATGTGACTGTGTTGTGCCTGTTTACAGCAGAGCTGCGTTCTTGCGCCGTTAGGCCGACACATCCGACTTCTGTGGGCATTTATTGACCGGGTTAACCTTCCCGGTTTCATTCAGTCCAATAGCTGGCATTCAGTTAAGGTTGATTCATTCAGTTCAATAGTTGGCATTCAGTTAATATTTTTTCATTCAGTCCAATAGTTGGCATTCAGCTAATGTTGATTCATTCAGTCCAATAGTTGGCATTCAGTTAATGTTGACTCATTCCGTCCAATAGTTGGCATTCAGTTAATGTTGATTCATTCAGTCCAATAGTTGGCATTCAGTTAATGTTGATTCATTCAGTTCAATAGCTGGCATTCAGTTAATGTTGATTCATTCAGTTCAATAGATGGCATTCAGTTAATATTTTTTCATTCAGTCCAATAGTAGGCATTCAGTTAATGTTGATTCATTCTTCTTCTTCTTCTTCTTCTTCGTTCATCCGGAGTTTTTTTTCGGACGTGATTGCGTTGTGCCTGTTTACAGAAGAGCTGCGTTCTTGCGCCGTTAGGCCGACACATCTGACTTCTGCGGGCATTTGTTGACCGGGTTAACCTTCCCAGGGGTTTCTTAGGACGTTTGGCTCTCACTGTTGTGGTGTTATCCCCCATCCCAGCTGGCCCATATAGAACAGCCAAAGACATCCTGGTCAGCCCTCAAGGGAAGGCAGGGGCAGACCATGGGCATTCCCCGCCATCCAAGGAGGCTTCCATACTTGCAGAGCCGACACACAGCGCTCTGGTACTGGGCTCACCCAAGGAATCGTCACGTCCTGCACATGGCTGCTTAGCCTCACTTCCGGTATATTGGGCCTTCCATTCACCATAGGCTGTTCTTAGAAGTATGCAGTCTGCAGATGACATCCACACAGTGAGCTTTCGATTCGGTCTTTCCACATAATGGATTTGCTATCCAAGCAATATTCCATTTCGTGCCACTAGACAATTTTTCCACCTTTTATGAAGAGAAAAGAAAAATCACAACAACAGAAATGAGGTTCCTGAGAAGAATACTCAACGTATCAAGAAGAGATAAGATCAGAAATGAAGAAATCAGGACTAAAGTTGGGGTTAAAGCTGCTCTAGATTTTATTAGAAAGCAGCAAGTCAAATGGTTTGGCCATGCAAGTAGGCTACCAGTCAACAGCATGCCACAACAAGCAATGATGTACAGACCAGATGGAAACAGAGGAAGAGGCCGACCACGTAAACGTTGGACGGAGGGAATAACAGAATCCATGGGAATGTCGATATACGAAGCCCATAACCGGGCACTCTCACGAAGTTTATACTTCACCTTGACACCGCAAGGTACAAGAGGAACATGATGACATGACATGACATGAAGCCCACACAGTGAGCTTTCGATTCGGACTTTCCACATAATGGATTTGCTATCCAAGCAATATTCCATTTCGTGCCACTAGGACACTTTTTCCACCTTTTATGAAGCCCACACAGTGAGCTTTTGGTTCAGACTTTCCACGTAATGGATTTGCTATCCAAGCAATATTCCATTTCATGCCTCTGGGGCGCTTTTGTAAACGACATACCTGTGGTATGAAGTGCGGCAGTCTAAATACTTCTTCATGCACCTTTAAATGTCAACCTGAATGTAGTTAAAGTAAGCTGCAGTCAACTTGAGCTTGTTGATATCTCCATAGAGCTTGTCCTCAAATGAAGCAGGTGTGGGC
Organism: Cepaea nemoralis; assembly: GCA_014155875.1. Classification (NCBI taxonomy): domain Eukaryota; kingdom Metazoa; phylum Mollusca; class Gastropoda; order Stylommatophora; family Helicidae; genus Cepaea; species Cepaea nemoralis. The sequence goes on along the minus strand of JACEFZ010017514.1, from coordinate 869,207 downwards.
CAAAATATCTTTCTCTGTTCTGCATATATTGGGCACTCCTGCAGCAAATGTTTAGCTGTCATTTTACCAGTTCTACAATTGAATTCATCGGTATCTCCTATCTTTAGTTTATTGAACAAGTGGTATTTCAGCCTGTTATGTCCTGTGCAGAGTCTGAAGATTGCTACTTGTTCTCTTCGGTCGAGTTTGTAATATGCATCATCCTTCTGGTGACCTGGATGCTCTGATTCCCATTTGGTTCTATAGGTGCTTTTTATAAACCTCTTTGCCTCGTTATAGGTTATGTCTATGTCAGGCTGTGGTAGTCGTCCGCCCTCTTTTGCCAGTCTGTCAGCCTCTTCATTTCCAGGTATACTGCAATGTGATGGGATCCACTGTATTACAACTTTTTTGGATTTCTGGCATAGACCATGGAGTGCTGCTCTTAGGTCAGCTATTTCTGTGCTATTATTGCTCTTCAGTATTGAGACAGCTGACTTTGCATCTGTGAAGATAGCTATTTGCTTCTCTTTATTTTCCTCCATCAAGAGCATTTCTGCTGCAGTTTTCAGAGCCTCTACCTCCGCTTTGAAGTTACTTGAAAACTTTCCAGTTGCCATTGAATGTGTTTTTTTCACTCCATTTTTTTAAATTTAGGAGAATTCCTCCTCCTCCATTCTCTATTGAATTTTTGGCTGATCCATCTGTATATGCATGGGTCCAATTGCTGCTTGGGTAATGTTCTTTTATGTAGTTGAGGTTTATTTTTCTTCTTTTGGTTTCATGCTGAGTGTTCTTTTTCTCAATACCAGGAATGTTTTCTATCATCTCAGGCAGTTGCTGCTGTCTCCAAGCTGGGAACTTGTGTGCATTGTAAATGGGTTTGACTGTTGATATGTTAAGTATAGGATCTGCCCTAATCTTTCGTTTTGCAGTTTCTACAAAGTTGCTATGCTTCAGTCTTCCCTTTCCAAAACCACTAAACCTTTTATACATAGGGTGGTCTGTCAATCTTCTAAATTTTTCTGCTTGTTGCTGGGCTCTGCTATCTCTTCTATCCTGCATTGGTTGTAAACAAGTGATCTTTTCTAGTTCATTAATAGGCGTTGTCTTCAGGTTTCCAGTTATGATTCGCATTCCTTGGTTTTGGACTCTACTTATTTTGTTAAAGTTTGACTTAGCTGCTGTTGCCCAAGCTGCAATGCCATATTCCAGTACTGGCCTCACCCGTCCAGTATATAACTTCTTGAGAACTTTCTCATCTGCTCCCCACGTTGTACCAGCAAGCTTTTTCATGATTGCCATTCTCTGCCTTGCTCTTGTTCGATTGTTCTCAACCTGTGTCTTCCATGTCAGGCGACGATCAAAGGTGACTCCTAGATAGTTTGGATTTTCTTCATGGCGCAATATTTTTCCATTCAATACCAGCTTAGGTTGCTGAGTTTTATTTGAGAGGGAGAACACTGTGCATGTTGTTTTCTCCTCACTTATCTTCACTAGCCATGATTTTGACCAGTCCTCTAGCGCTAATAGGGCTTGCTGTATTCTGCTGTTAGCTGTACTAATATATTCTTCAGATGTCCATATGGCTAGGTCATCTGCAAAGGAGGATGTGTGTACTCTGGCTGGAAAATTTTCCGTGATGTCATTTATATATGCTAGGAATAATGTTGGTGAAAGAACTCCTCCTTGGGGGACACCTTGCTCCAACAGCATCATTTTGCTTGTTTGTCCTTGTACTTTTGTTCTGGCAGTTCTGTTCTCAAGGTAGTGGCTGATCCATTTATACATTTTTCCACAAACATGCATTTTTTGCAGTTTTACTTTCAGTCCTTCCTTCCATACTTTATCAAATGCTTTTTCTAAATCTATCCAGACTGCTAGTGTGTGCTTTTTCTCTTGGAAGGCATCCTCTATTTCCTGAGCTATATAGGTTATTTGATCTTCAGTGGATCTGTACTTTCTGAATCCTGCTTGGTGTGGTGTTAAGAGTTTGTTTTCTTCCAGATGCCATGTTAGCCTGCCATTGATAATGCGTTCCATTGATTTTCCTACACAGCTAAGTAGACTGATAGGTCGATAGCCATTCGGTTCTTCCAGGTCTTTTCCTTTCTTTGGGACTGGTATTAGTATAGCTTCCTTCCATGCCTGTGGGACTATTCCTCTCTTCCAGCTGTTATTTAGGACTGCTAGTAGTTTCTTCTTTGCCTTGGTGCCTAGTCCTATTAGCATTTTATTTGTGATTCCATCCTTTCCTGGTGATTTCTTCTTTTTTAGAGTATTCATTGCCTGTTCCATTTCTTACATTGTTAGATTTGCCATCATATATTCTGCGGCTGTCTCTGTATTTCTATGATGTATCTGTTTGTCTTTGATTGCTTTCTTCTGTTCGGTCGTAATATCAATGTGGTTTGCATTTGCATAGTGTTCCATTAGTGCATTTGCAGCCTTTTTTCCTGTAAGCAAGGCATTTCCTTGTTTAATTGTTATTTGTTTGTTTCTAGGTCCTTCATTGTTCATGGCTTTCACTAGTTTCCATAGTTTGTTTCCATCCCTGTCAAAATTCAGGTTTTCTGTTTTTTCCCTCCAACAATCTCTTGTTGTTTGATTTACTGTTCTTTTATATTTTGCTGAGATGGCTTTGAGAGAGATGTTCGCTTCAATTGTTTGTTCTCTCTGTGCTGTCTTCCTGGCATCTTCAACTTTGTCCTCCAAACTTTGTAGTTCTTCAGTCCAGTATGGTTTGTAATTTTTTCTCGCTCCTCTTGGAATGGACTCAGTGGCTGCCTGTATTATCGCTGTGTTTAGACTTTCCACCATTTGCTTTATGTTGCCATATCGTGTATTTATGTTTTCACAATATTTGTCTGTTAGTATGGCAAATCTGTCCCAGTCTGCTCGTTTGTAATTCCAGCGGGGCAAGGGCTTTTGCTCCTGTGGAACATACTCCATATTCATTACAAGCTTGATTGGTCTGTGGTCACTACCTGCTAATTGGTCCAGCACATGGCGATCGATTTTGTGGAGGATGTCTCCTGTGCAGAAAGCTAAGTCTGGAGTAGAAGTGGTAAGCCATCTTCTGGAGTAGAAGCTCGGTGTGTCATCTGCTTTGTTGAGTAGATGGAGATTTGAGTCTATTTCCCAGTCCTCCAATTCATCTCCTCTTTTGTCAGTATCTGGGTATCCCCATCTATCTGAACGGCTATTAAAGTCTCCGACAATAATGCAGTTTGTGTCAGTTATTTTCATGTTTGAGAGTGTAAGGTCCTTATTTGCTGGGCTATACAGATTGTAGATTCTTATGTTCACGTCCTTTATCATTATATCAACACCTATAATTTCTGTTTGGTTGTCAGAGATCACAGATACTTCGCTGCAAGGTATTGTATTTCGTGTAAGTATTATGTTGATTCATTCAGTCCAATAGTTGGCATTCAGTTAATGTTGATTCATTCAGTCCAATAGTTGGCATTCAGTTAATGTTATTCATTCAGTCCAATAGTTGGCATTCAGTTAATGTTGATTCATTCAGTCCAATAGTTGGTATTCAGTTAATGTTGATTCATTCAGTCCAATAGTTGGCATTCGGTTAATGTTGATTCATTCAGTCCAATAGTTGGCATTCGGTTAATGTTGATTCATTCAGTCCAATAGTTGGCATTTAGTTAATGTTGATTCATTCAGTCCAATAGTTGGCATTCAGTTAATGTTGATTCATTCAGTCCAATAGTTGGCATTCAGTTAATGTTGATTCATTCAGTCCAATAGTTGGCATTCGGTTAATGTTGATTCATTCAGTCCAATAGTTGGTATTCCGTTAATGTTGATTCATTCAGTCCAATAGTTGGCATTCAGTTAATGTTGATTCATTCAGTCCAATAGTTGGCATTCAGTTAATGTTGATTCATTCAGTTCAAAGACATTGGTTTTACTCAACTCACTAATAGTGTCCCCAATATCTGCCCACCCATTGGCTGATTCTCTAATATTGTACCAGAGCCAGCCAGCCTATCTGGCCTTTCAATGCCCAAGACACCCGCTTGCTCTAGTACATGTTTGCATGTAACTCTACAAACTGTGGCCATCTGCAGGGATTCAAACTGTTGCCTTTTCAGTCAAGCTCAATGAATCATTAAGTATAACGCATGGATGTTGTTTTGCTATTCAACCTAAGGTATTGACTTTGTTACTATCAACACTTGCAATGTCATACAGCTTATGGTCATAAAAAAGGCACCAGTGGATGCCCTTAACAATTCTACCGTGTGAGTATGCTCAGAAAGCTCAGGCACACTTTTGATGCTATAACATGTATATTCATAACATCATTTGCTCAGCATCTAGTCCATTAAGACCCCACTCCCTGCACCTCTTGTTGATATTTACAAGACAGAAAAGCTGTGCTAGATGTCTGAGGAACCTGTACCCATTCTTCCCCAGCAACGACATTCATGAGTTCACATGCTAGCTTGACCAGGTCTTCATCCTGACTTAAACATGATTTTCTCCGCAGTATCTTGTACTTGTATTATTCTTAGATCTTTCCATCAATGCTCATATCTTCCAACATTTTAGTTCATAATGTTTTACTTCATCAAATGCCTTCATAGATTATACCAAAGCATTTGATAAAGTAAAACATGATGAACTAATTACAATGTTGGAAGATATCAACACTGATGGGAAAGATCTAAGAATTAAAAAAAAATATTTACTGGAACCAAGTAGCAGCAATTAAACTGGGAATTAAAGAGGGCAATTTTGAACAAATAAAACTAGGAATAAGACAGGAATGTGTTTTGTCACCGGATCTCTTTCCCTCTATAGCGAAGTAATAATGAAAGAGATCAAAGAGAAGACGGAAATACTAATCGGAGGTTATAATATAATCAATATAAACTATGCAGATGACACAGTACTGATGGCGGATAATGAAAAAGATCTACAACAATTGTTGGACATTGTTGTAAAGTGCAAACAAAGGACTCTCCTTGAATATAAGAAAACAGTAACAATGGTGATATCACACAAAGAAAAAGTGACACCAAAGTTTGAAATGGAAATAGAAGGGAAAATTCTTAACCAAGTGGATAATTTTAATTATTTAGGGGCATTTATAACATCAGATGTAAGGTGCACAACGGAGATTAAGAACAGAATATGGCAAGCAGAAGCTGCATTTAAGAAAATGTAAAGTGTCTTATGCAATAAGTCACTATCATTGAATGTAAGAGAGTGCTGAAGTACTATATAGAACCTGTTTTGCTGTATGACCGTGAATCCTTGGAATGTAAATGAACAAATTAGGAAGAACTTGGAAGCAACAGAGATGTTGTTCCTAAAACTGAATGTTGTAAATTCCTTGGACTGCTAGAGTAACTAATGACGATTGCCTGAAAGAGGCTAATGAAACTAGAAAATTATATACAACAATAAAAAAGAGACAAACAGTTTTCTTTGGTCATGTAATGAGAAGAGAGGCATTGAAGAACATAGTGATTACTGGAAAAATTGGGGGGAAAAGAGACAGAAGCCTACCAAGAGAAACTATGCTGGATGGATTGAGACGGTGGCATGGAGGAATATCAGCAGCAGAGTTGATCCAGAAAACCAAAGACCGAGATATGTTGAGAGCCATGAACGCCTACGCCAGCTGGCATGGCACTTGATGATGATGAACATGTACCACTTTCATCTGTGCAGCCCTATGTGCAATGGATGCTCCTTTGTGGCACTGATATTGAGATATGCACACGCCCTAGTCATCCTTATACTACTTTCCATGGTAAGAAAATCACAGAGGAATCTGATAGTTGCACAGGAGGTATCTCTGGATCACCTGAAGATCATGTGCCTAGCTTCATTGTTGTGTTCTCACCAGTCTTTCAATCTGCACCTGGCCTGCAGTGAGGAGGGCCAGGGTGTATTCGGTGATTCAGAGGATGAAAGCTTGTAGTGAGGAGGGCCGAGTGTATTCTGTGGTTCAGTGGATGAGAGCTGGTAGTGAGGAGGGCCGGGTGTATTCAGTGGTTCAGTGGATGACAGCTGGTAGTGAGGAGGGCCGGGTGTATTCAGTGGTTCAGTGGATGACAGCTGGTAGTGAGGAGGGCCGGGTGTATTCAGTGGTTCAGAGGATGAGAGCTGGAAGTGAGGAGGGCCGGGTGTATTCTGTGGTTCAGTGGATGAGAGCTGGTTGTGAGGAGGGCCGGGTGTATTCGGTGATTCAGAGGATGAGAGCTGGTAGTGAGGAGGGCCGAGTGTATTCTGTGGTTCAGAGGATGAGGACCTGGTAGTGAGGAGGGCCGGGTGTATTCTGTGGTTCAGAGGATGAGAGCTGGTAGTGAGGAGGGCCGAGGTGTATTCTGTGGTTCAGTGGATGAGAGCTGGTAGTGAGGAGGGCCGAGGTGTATTCAGTGATTCAGAGGATGAGAGTTGGTAGTGAGGAGGGCCGGGTGTATTCTGTGGTTCAGAGGATGAGAGCTGGTAGTGAGGAGGGCCGGGTGTATTCAGTGGTTCAGTGGATGAGAGCTAGTAGTGAGGAGGGCTGGGATGTATTTAGCGGTTCAGTGGATGAGGACCTGGTAGTGAGGAGGGCCGGGTGTATTCAGTGGTTCAGAGGATGAGAGCTGGTAGTGAGGAGGGCCGAGGTGTATTCAGTGGTTCAGAGGATGAGAGCTGGTAGTGAGGAGGGCCGAGTGTATTCAGTGGTTCAGATTATGAGAGCTGGTAGTGAGGAGGGCCAAGGTGTATTCACTGGTTCAGAGGATGAGAGCTGGTAGTGAGGAGGGCCGAGGTGTATTCAGTGGTTCAGAGGATGAGAGTTGGTAGTGAGGAGGGCCAAGGTGTATTCAGTGGTTCAGAGGATGAGAGCTGGTAGTGAGGAGGGCCGAGGTGTATTCAGTGGTTCAGAGGATGTAAGCTGTTAGTGAGGAGGGCCGAGTGTATTCAGTGGTTCAGAGGATGAGAGCTGGTAGTGAGGAGGGCCGAGGTGTATTCAGTGGTTCAGAGGATGAGAGCTGGTAGTGAGGAGGGCCGAGTGTATTCAGTGGTTCAGAGGATGAGAGCTGGTAGTGAGGAGGGCCGAGGTGTATTCAGTGGTTCAGAGGATGAGAGTTGGTAGTGAGGAGGGCCAAGGTGTATTCAGTGGTTCAGAGGATGAGAGCTGGTAGTGAGGAGGGCCGAGGTGTATTCAGTGGTTCAGAGGATGAGAGTTGGTAGTGAGGAGGGCCAAGGTGTATTCAGTGGTTCAGAGGATGAGAGCTGGTAGTGAGGAGGGCCGAGGTGTATTCAGTGGTTCAGAGGATGAAAGCTGTTAGTGAGGAGGGCCGAGTGTATTCAGTGGTTCAGAGGATGAGAGCTGGTAGTGAGGAGGGCCGAGGTGTATTCAGTGGTTCAGAGGATGAGAGCTGGTAGTGAGGAGGGCCGAGTGTATTCAGTGGTTCAGATGATGAGAGCTGGTAGTGAGGAGGGCCAAGGTGTATTCAGTGGTTCAGAGGATGAGAGCTGGTAGTGAGGAGGGCCGAGGTGTATTCAGTGGTTCAGAGGATGAGAGCTGGTAGTGAGGAGGGCCGAGTGTATTCAGTGGTTCAGATGATGAGAGCTGGTAGTGAGGAGGGCCAAGGTGTATTCAGTGGTTCAGAGGATGAGAGCTGGTAGTGAGGAGGGCCAAGGTGTATTCAGTGGTTCAGAGGATGAGAGCTGGTAGTGAGGAGGGCCAAGGTGTATTCAGTGGTTCAGAGGATGAGAGCTGGTAGTGAGGAGGGCCGAGGTGTATTCAGTGGTTCAGAGGATGAGAGTTGGTAGTGAGGAGGGCCGAGGTGTATTCAGTGGTTCAGAGGATGAGAGTTGGTAGTGAGGAGGGCCGAGGTGTATTCAGTGGTTCAGAGGATGAGAGTTGGTAGTGAGGAGGGCTGAGGTGTATTAAGTGATTCAGAGGATGAGAGCTGGTAGTGAGGAGGGCCGAGGTGTATTCAGTGGTTCAGAGGATGAGAGTTGGTAGTGAGGAGGGCCGAGGTGTATTCAGTGGTTCAGAGGATGAGCGCTGGTACAGGAGGGCCAGCGGACATTCATCGATGTTGGCGGCCATCATGGTGCCATTGGCTGTTAGACTTTTGCAAGCTTTCTATATCGCATAAATAAAGGCAGGTTAACAGGTAATGGCATTATGAAGTGGGGTACCAAGTTCTCTTTTCGGCTGTATTTTGCACCCTATGTCAAGTAATGGACAGAAAAGCAGATCTACCCAACTTTAACTTAATATTGAAGAAGACTGGTGATTACTGTTGTTTGTCCATCAATAATGATGATGACCATTCATTTCATCCAGTGGGTTTGAAAGTATGGAGCCATGAGTTCTAAGATGGCTTATAATGCCTATTTTGACTCAAAATGTTCTTTGACAATGTGGGCAAAGAATGCTTGCTGTTCCAGGAGGAGAATCTCCTGCAGTGGTTTTTCTGTCAAGCCCTTTCTTCACAGCTCTTGCAGTCCTGGTTACTTCACAAGTGACTGCAGCCTTGCGAAATGATGTATGCCATGAATTTCGGTCTTTAGCAGCAGTCTCCCATGTGTCAAGATAAACTCCAAAAGCTTTCAGAGAGATTTTCAGTGTCTTTAAAGCGTTTCCTCTGACCGCCTTGGGAGTGTTTATCACAACGCAGCTCGCCGTAAAACAATTCGTTTAGGGAGCCTGTGATCTGGCATGCGAGTTAAGTGAATAGCCCAACGAATCTGATTTTTCATTAATACAGTGTGGATACTGGGCATGAACGCTCTTTCTATAACTTCAGTGTCTGGGATCTTGTCTTGCCATTTAATCTTCAATAGCTTCCTAAGGCAGACTGTGTGGAAGCGGTTTAATTTCCTAGCATGTCGCTGATAAACAGTCCAGGTTTCACAAGCATATAGCAGTGTGGATAATACAACTGCTTTGTAGACTCAGTTTTGTTTGCAGGCTTATTCCATTTCTGTCCAATACATTCTTGTACAGTCTGCCAAAGGCCACACTGGCCTTGGAGAGTCTCTGTGGCGAAGTGGTTAAGCCGTTTGACTCATGCTACAAAGGTTGTGGGTTTGATTCTGGGCCGCGTCCTTCGGTTTACGAGTTAAATGTTTCGGAGACTCCTGTGGGTCGTCACTAAAAGCTACAGAGTTCGTGCTTTGTGCGACGCTTTCCGTGCTGCGGAAAGAGACCAAGCCATATGGGATAAAACCTGGTGCACTGAAGTCGACCCTGTCGACTTTTAATCGACTTTTTTTTTTTTTTTTTTTGCCTTGGAGATTCTTGCATTCACTTCGTCATCAATTGTGACAGCTAGTGACACAGTGCTGCAAAGATAGATGAAGTTATCCACAACACTTAGTCTATGACCTTGATATTCGGCACGGTGTGATTATTCTCTGGAGCTGGCTGGTACATAACTACAGTCTTCTCCAAGTTGATATTGAGCCCAAAGTTGGCACAGGCATATTAGAAAGATTAAATATTGTGTTGCATGTCTACCTCTGAGTTGGCATGTAGAGTGCAATCATCAGCAAGCAGCAGTTCTCTGACGGTGTCGCTGTTAGTTTTGGTTTTGGCTATCAGCCTTCTGAGATTGAAAAACTTTCCATCCATGCGGTAGTTGATGTCTATTCCAATGTCATTGTTTTCTATGGCATTCGTCCACATAGCTGAAAACATGAGGCTGAACAGTGTTGGTGCCAGGACACATCCTTGTTCACTCCATTGATGACAGGAAAGGGGTCAGACAGTTCACCATTTTCCTGTACTCTTGCCTGCATACCATCATGAAATAGCCGCACTATTTGGACAAACTTTCGTGGACGCCATATTTCGCCATAATCTTCCACAGTCTTTCTCTGCTGACTGTATCAAAAGCCTTGGTAAGGTCAATGAAAGTAGAGAACATTTCGGAGTTCTGTTCCTGACATTTCTCTTGCAGCTGCTTTGCAGCGAAAATCATGTCAACAGTTCCTCGTTCTTTTCTGAAGCCACATTGACTCTCAGGAAGAAGACCTTGATCGAGATGGGCCATGAGGCGATTGAGAAGAATTCTGGCGAGTATCTTCCCTGCAACTGAGAGCAAGGAGATGCCTCGGTGGTTGTCACAGGATTGGCGGTTTCCTTTACGTTTGTAAAGTGGACTATTGACGCATCCTTTAAATCTTGTGGCATGGTCTCGTTCACCCATATGTTTGTAAAGACTTGGTGAAGCTGCTCTATGAGGACCGGCCCATCTGCCTTATATATCTCTGCTGGGATGGAGTCAGGACCAGGTACTTTACGACTGGAAAGTTGCTGGATGGCTTTGTTTACTTCCACTATGGCAGGTCATTAAGTGTATCATTAGTGGGAACTTGAGGAAGGCAGTTGATGGTTTCATCATCGAAGAAAGAAGTTGCACTTAAGATGTTGCTGAAATGCTCTGCCCAGTGTTGAAGGATTTCTTTCTTATCGGTGACCAATGTTCCCGCATCTGCACTAAGGAGGGGAACTATGCCTGGAGGGCCATACACCGCTTTCAGTGAGTCTAGAAGTTTTTCATATCATGTCTGTCAGCAAAGCTTTGAATTGCATCAGCTTTGTTGCTCAGGAGTCCCGCATGTGCTGAAGTTTCTGCTGCGCTACTCTCCAAATGTTATTGAAGGCATCTTTTTTTTTAATGTTGACTTCGGGTCATTCAAATGTGCCTTGAGGAGAAGATGTTTCTCGGCAAGCAATTGGTTGATGTCTTCGGAATTTTCATCAAATCAGTCTTTATGCTTTCGGGGGGCTGGACCCAGGATTTCCATAGCAGGCTTGTAAATTATGTCCTTCAGGGCTCTCCACTCTGTTTCCGCATCCTGTTTAGCTTCAGCATTAGGCTTGAGGCCTTCCTTCAGCATAATTCCAAACAACAGCTGCAATTTTGTGCTGTTTAGGCGGATGTCATTTAGTTTATTTTTTTTTTTTTTTTTTGCATATTTACCCCTTGAGGTCACCGTGGTGGTTTGATGTGTGTTTATTTTCGAGATAATGAGATGATGGTCTGTCCAACATTCGGCACCACACATGGATTTTGTCACTCCTCCTGACGATGACATAGTCAATGAGGTGCCAGTGTATCCATGATGTCCTATTTCTCGTAGAAAAAAGGAAAATTGTGTTGTGATCAGGAAGGAGATCGTGTTCGGCACAGGTTTGAAGGAGGAGGAGTCTATTGCTATTACAATTTCATATTCTGTACTTTCCAATGATGCCACTCCAAGAGGCGGTGTCCTTGCCTACTCTGGCATTGAAGTCTCCAAGGAGTATAAGTTTGTCTCCTTTTGAAACAGATGTTAATACGTTGTGCATATCCTCAAAGAACTTGTTTTTGATGACATCTTCATTGGTCATGGTTGGTGCATAGACACTCACGATGGTTGCATGCTTCTTTCCTTTCAGCAGGGTTAACTTAATGGTCATAATTCTGTCGTTTATAGCCTTAGGAAATCCAGCTAGTGTGCCAACCAGGCCCAACTTAATGGCGAATCCCACACCGGATTGGCGTCTTTCCTCGCTATTCCTTCCACTCCAGAAGAATGTGTAGCCGGCACCTACTTCACAGATTTGGCCTTGTTCTACAAGTAGTGTCTCGCTCAAGGCTGCAATGTCGATGTTTTACCTGCCCAGCTCTCTCCCAATCAGTGCCCTTCGTCTCTATGGGTTCGACGCACCGTCTCTATCAAGTAGGGTGCGTACATACCAAGTTCAGATAGTGAATTTACTTACAGAGGGAATATGGTTTGTTCTTTTAGCTTTACCTGTTTTTACTTTGTTTGATTGTCGACCGCAGTAAAGGGTACACACCAACCGCGGCTAGCTAGTTAGGTAGTGATGGAGCAGACAGTGTTTAGGGCACCTTTTCTAGCCCCTTCCTCATGCTATGGAGGTGAGCAGTGTGTTCCTATAGAGGCAATGAATGAATCACCCAAATAAACGAGAAGTAGATTGTGAGCTTTACTAAAACACGACTACAAGAGACAAATTGGACGTTGCGGCCAAAGCCTTCGTCAGCACAGGACAAACAAATACAAACCAACACAAAACTACATGAAACACACTATGACAATATTAAACTATTAAACTAATTAAAATACAATGTACTCATCTGAATACTGTGTCCTAGCTTGGAAGGTCTGACACACGTAGGGCGCCAGTGGATCAATAGACCGGATGTATGGTACACGGGTCAAAGGTCAAGCGGGAAGGGAGTGGGGTGGAGACGCGCCCATGTGTGCGGAAAAGTGAAATTAGAGACCGGCAAAGATGTTACGGACGCAGATGACAATTAGCAATTATCGTTAAGCGCTCGAAACACAGCTGCGGAAACCTATATAGTGTTAGTACACACAGAGAGGCATGAGTGGCGGTCGTTCAGAAAATGATGGCAAAACACCGAACGTAAATCCGCCAAGAGAGTTGACTGTGATGTCATACAAAGGATCTGCACGTACCCAGATGGTGGACTGTAAGCTAGGGGTGGGAGGGGTGGGGTGGGAAGTTAAATGAAGCTGTGTTGGACATTAAGGCCGTGAGGGGAGAGTGTGCCCAACTGGAAGATGAGACGGTGTTCCAATGTCTTCCGATCCCGTTCGTGGGATGCGCATGATTTGATGGCCGTGACCTGTATGTCGGCTACGCCATGGTGGTCAGGACTGTTGAAATGTATGGATACTGGTTTCTGGGCGCCGCTGGTGATGTCAGAAAGATGTTGTCGAAATCTGTCCCCAAGACGTAATCCTGTCTCCCCGACATATCTCATGTCGCAACGTGTGCAGGTAATCGCATAGATGACGTTGCGACTGATGCATGAGAAACCCTCACGGATGTGGAAGGTCGTCTTAGGGAATGTCAGACTCTGGGTTTGAAGTACGTATGGACAGGTCTTGCAAACCGATCGAAGACACGCCACCGTGCCAGGAAGAGACTGGTGAGGTTGGGGTAGCCTGCTATGGACCAGCACATCTTTGAGGTTACGATCCCGCTTATATGCCACTAGAGGAGCCTCTGAGAAGACATCACGAGTGGTCGATTCCGCCCGGAGAATGGATAGATGTTTAAAAAGGATATTCTTGGCAGCAATATTCCTATAGAGGGCAGCTCAGTCGCTCAGGTGGCTGCCGAATCCCACTACGGCTACGGTCAGTAGAAGACGACCATATGGCCTGAGCCGCCTGTGTTCAGGTTTGCGACTATGACTGCCAGCTACCCACGCCTGCCGCTTCGCCCATCGCCACAGGGCTTGAAGGTGATATATGAAGTTTGATGAAGAATGACTTGCGCGATGAATTGGATTAAAGTAAGGAAGAGTTGCGCAATTTGTCGACCTCACTCTCTTGCCTGAATTCACCTGAGTCCAGTGGCAATACAAGTCAAGACGACTAGAGACGAATACAGGTGCAGTGGATGACCAGGGCGTTCTACGTGCCTTGCCGTGCTCATTACGTTCGACAACGCTTTGCAGGTAAACGCCGTCTTGCCCATTGAATCAAGAATGATTTCTTCCGCGCAGTCTGCCTAGTCCTGTCTTCACATGCTGGGTAGGCATATCCTAGTTCACCGATTCGTTTGTCACCAAATCGGCTTCCCACCCCTGGTTTAGCCAGCCTGTCACAGCTGTTGCCCGGGGGGTGGCCGCTGTCGCATGCCGACAGCTACTAGGAGCCACAGGCGTGAGCTGAATGTCAGGTTTGGACAATGGGGGATTTTCCCTTAAAAGAGCGTGACAGCCATCTTTACCAAAGGTACTACCAATGCCTGTCACCTCGTACCCCCCGGTGATTAATAGGTGTCAGGTCTTAGTCAGATATGACTGAGCTACCTTATGATAGTAGACGGTACTAACTGCTTCTTTTAGAGCCGAATGTTAGGCGGAGCTGCCCAAACCCGACACCCCACATTGTGCCAATGGCTTCATGAGGGGGAACGCAATTGGGCCTTACCCTGGTGCAAGGAAATGCAACCTAAAGACTAAATGTCATGGCAGAGCAGATCAGGCTTGGTTGGTAACTGGTCTAGGATTGAAGCTTTGACAGGCGGACAGTTAGAGCATTGCTTTGCTGATCTGACAGCTTATCTTGTTCCAGACGTAGTGGTGTTAACCTTTCCTCTGTAGTAAACTAGATAGGCCGAGAGAGGCATAATGCTGCATAGGCAACACGTGATCTCTAAATTCAGCCCAGGCTTTGTGTTATGGAGAGGTATACTTCCAGTTTTACAAACTAGCGTTTGTTAAGATGGCAAGGTGCCAGTCAGTCAGTCAGTCAGTCAGTCAGCCAGCCAGCCAGCCATCCAGCCAGCCAGCAGTCAGTCAGTCAGTCAGTCAGTCAGTACGTCAGTCAGTCAGTCAGTCAGTCAATGATTAATACACATACAACTGAGGAATATGAAATATGTTGAGCATGCCAAGAGACGCGAATATCTGGAAAAGATAGTTATGGAAGGAGACATACTGGGGAAGCGGATAAGAGGACGACCATGTCAAAGATAGATTCCAGGTGTGACATATCATGTACATATGGCAGCAGCAGAGGCAGAGTACCTGACTTTACGATGGAGAGGAATTTTTAAAAGTCTGCCGTGAGGAAAACGTTCTGTACAGTACACGCCTCTGGATGATGATGTCAAGCAGTTAGTAAACTATTATACGATTCAAAGTCAAGACTTCCAGGACCTGGAATTCACAGCTAGGTTCCACTGGCTTTAAGAACCAGTGCCGTATGTGAGAGATGCTATACACACAGCTGTCTTCCCACTTCTCAAATACATATTTCAATATGAAAGCAATATTACGTATTTTTTGTAACATATGTTATACCTACACGACAACAGACATATAATAGCACACACCAGTACGCTAACACCAACTTGAATACATACGCGAGGGCGCGCGCGCACACACACACACACACTGGCATTCAAACCACACCTGTAACAGCCCAGCTTCTGAAGGCATGAGAACATCTACAGCATTGGTGACATCAGAGAAGAGCACCAGTGCTGCTGGGTTGATCAAGGTATCAATCAGGCGGTAACAGATCTGTGGACAACCATGTGCATCTATCAGTAACCTGGCTGCAGATTTCAGTGTATCTGCCCCCACACAACTGCTTGTTTTCTTGCATAGATTTCTGCATGTTCGTGTTCTCCCTAGTCACTTACTTGTGTGATCAATATTAATTTAGTTGCATGTCCATATCAGGACATCGCAGTCAACCCCAGTATTGTTTGGCTGTTTGTGATTTACCAGGTTCTTTGTACGTTCAGTAGTTTGCCATTGCTTTCTGAACGACCGATGTTCATACCACCGACACCAAGGCAAGGCAGTCTGCTTGGAAACCGTCTGCATCCAATGTCGAGCTTTCAGTATACAGTTTACGTGCAGACGTGTCCGTATGTGTCCGGGTCCACGATCATGAAGATGTAGCATGAGGTTGGTGGATGAGTTGACCTGCATAGCTTAGCTCCTAATGGTTGCAGAGATTTTGTGCTTTCCATGTCTTTCAATACTTACTCAAAAGTACCTCTCAGTGTTCTTTGTGCGTGTAGTCAAGTGTGTATTTATATAAGTAAACAAACGCACGCACGCACGCACGCACGCACGCACACACACACACACACACACACACACACACATATATATATATATATATATATATATATATATATATATATATATATATATATATATATATATATATATATACATGTTTAATGTGCAAGTTGTTGCCTGTGGTGTTGTGTATAACAGAGCGACCTTAGATCTGTAAAAGATTGAGATCCTTGAACTCAGTATCAGTCCATTCCTCCTGGATCTCTACAATCTTCTTGTTCTGTTGGTGCGTGTGGAGTCATCGCTTGGTTGCGCTCATCCACGGAGAGGACAGTTCCGATGTGTAGCTAACTAGCTGGCAATAGGGACAATCAACGACCAAACTCTTTGACTCCTGCTGGGAGAAACCGACTGGAAACAGAGGAAATCAGTGTCCAAACCTTGTGACTCTTGCTGGGAGAGACCTCCGGGCAATAGAGGCAATCAGCGTCCACGCTCTTCGTCTTCTGCTGGGAGAGGCCAGCTGGCAACAGGAATAATCCATATGCAGACTGTTCGACTCCTTTTGGTAGAAATCCGCTACCCTCATAGACAATCAGTGTTAAGACTCTTCGATTTCTCTTGGAAGAGACCACCTCGCATCAGTAAGCGTCCTCACTCTTTGCCTTCTGCTGGGAGAACCCTGCTGGCAACAGAGACATTCAGCGTCCAAACTCATCGACGTCTGCTGGAAGAGACCAAGTGTTACTGGGCTTTCCCTGAGTGCAGTTATGCGGATTTTGTATTATAAATCATCAATAAATGCATCGTGGTCGTTTCGATGAAGTAGTTGTGTGGCTGCAATGTCAGCGTGTGTTTACATGAACCGTGCGGACTAATGCATGTCTGACAAACATCATCACCACATTTGCTCGCAATATTGCAACATATTCTCATTAATGTTACTTCCCGAGATAACAGTAATCAATAATTCATCTTGTGTAAAACCACGCAAATGAAACGCTATTATTGTAATTACTATCTTGAAATGTGGCGACAGGGTAAATATTTCTTCTGTGTTGCGTACACTGCAATAGCCCACCGCACAAGAAGACAAACGTCTTACGTTGATCAGCTCCTTCATACGTGGCCTGGGCACATTCAGTTTGCTTCAGCAAAGTATGTCAACAGTAAACACATGATGCGTTACTTGGTTAAGGATGATCAGGGGATTTGAACAGCATGGTCTTTGTCATATCTTTCCACGTGAGAAAAGATGCTATTCGTATAATGAATTATGGAGCAACGTGGAATTTCTTTTTACAACGGCTGGACACTGTATGTGGCAATGGTGGATGTAGCAAGGACGTCGACAATCAAGAACATGGGACATACGGTTGTATGTGACAATGATGGATCTAGCATTGACGTTGAGAATCAAGAACAGGGGAACTACGGCTGTATGTGGCAGGGGGGGGGGGGAACACCTGTGCTTTTATCACTGATGCAGGGTGGTGCTAGGTAAAGAAAGCCCGCAGTGGTATACTATGCATAATAACGCCGCCAGAATGCCCACACAAAAGATCGCCACGAATAATACAGTTAATCGTGGATGGAAGTGGCAGTCACAAGAAAACCAACAGCCACACATTACTGCATAAGCCAAACCCAGTTATTTCAGCAAACCAGCCGGCCGCCATTTTTTTTTCTGAACATGCAGTTCACAATACAAACACCCACGGACCGATGTAAAAGCACTCCACATAAAATCCAGAGCTCACAGTGTCGCTCCACGCACTTACTCAGTAGCTGGACGGCGGAACCATGCACTGCTAGTCCAATATGAGGAAAATGCGTAAGCAAACCGTAGCCACAAGCATTAAACACCCCAGAGGTCTTAACAGCTCAACCGCTTATCCTCTATGTTGGACCAGAAATGCCGGCACAGAAAATAGGAAAACCTGTGATGTTATCAATGACAGCTGTAGCAATAATGTCCTGATAAATAACAGAGGAAAACCTTCGATATCATGACTGACAGCTATAGCAGGGCGTTGTGAAAAAAGAACTGAGGAAAGATGGCTTTATCTCTGATAGATGTCTCACGGACGGTGTGAGTGAAGTACAGAACTTATATAGGGAAAATATGTGTTTTAATCACTGGAGGCCGTAGCAGGGACGTTACAGCACAGAACTTACAGAGGAAAACCTGCGTTTTTATCACTGATGGCTGTAGCATGGAAGTTATTATCGCCTTGGTCTGGTTTTGAGGGTCACTTAATCTTTACTATGTTTCGCCAATGATGTTTGTCGTCTGCTGTTGGCTTCAATGCTGGTAAGTCGAACCTGGAACGCATCGGTAATCGGGTATTTATCAGCCAATGATACGAGTTAATTTTGGGGTAATTATAATCTACAAGTCATCTAACACTGTTCATTACATGGTAAATTGAATCTATGGAACATATGACACGGTTCATTACACGGTAAACAAAATCTATGGAACATCTGACACGGTTCATTACATGGTAATCAGAATCTATGGAACATATGACACTGTTCAGGACATGGTAAATAGAATCTATGGAACATATGACACTGTTCAGGACATGGTAAATAGAATCTATGGAACATATGACACGGTTCATTACACGGTAAACAAAATCTATGGAACATGTGACACTGTTCAGGACATGGTAAATAGAATCTATGGATATGACACGGTTCATTACACGATAAATAGAATCAGTGGAACATCTGATACGGTTCATTACACGATAAATAGAATCTATGGAACATATGACACGGTTCATTACACGGTAAACATAATCTATGGAACATATGACACTGTTCAGGACACGGTAAATAGAATCTATGGAACATGTGACACTGTTCAGGACATGGTAAATAGAATCTATGGAACATATGACACGGTTTAGGACATGGTAAATAGAATCTATGGAACATATGACACTGTTAAGGACATGGTAAACAAATCTATGGAACATATGACACGGTTCATTACACGGTAAACAGAATCTATGGAACATATGACACTGTTCAGGACATGGTAAATAGAATCTATGGAACTTATGACACTGTTCATTACACGGTAAATAGAATCTATGGAACATATGACACGGTTCATTACATGGTAAATAGAATCTGTGAAACATATGACACGGTAAATAGAATCTATGAAACATATGACACGATTCATTACATGGTAAATAGAATCTATGGAACATATGACACGGTTCATTACACGGTAAATAGAATCTATGGAACATATTACACAGTTCATTACACGGTAAATAGAATCTATGAAACATATGACATGGTTCATTACATGGTAAATATAATCTATGGAACATATGACACGGTTCATTACACGGTAAATAGAATCTATGGAACATCATGACATGGTTCATTACACGGTAAATAGAATCTATGGAACATATGACACGGTTCATTACACGGTAAATAGAATCTATGGAACATATGACACGGTTCATTACACGGTAAACAAAATCTATGGAACATGTGACACTGTTCAGGACATGGTAAATAGAATCTATGGAACATATGACACTGTTCAGGACATGGTAAATAGAATCTACGGAACATATGACACGGTTCATTACACGGTAAACAAAATCTATGGAACATGTGACACTGTTCAGGACATGGTAAATAGAATCTATGGAGCATATGACACGGTTCATTACACGGTAAATAGAATCTATGGAACATCTGACACGGTTCATTACATGGTAAACAGAATCTATGGAACATCTGACACGGTTCATTACACGGTAAACAAAATCTATGGAACATGTGACACTGTTCAGGACATGGTAAATAGAATCTATGGAACATCTGACACTTTTCATTACACGGTAAATAGAATCTATGGAACATATGACAAGGTTCATTAAACGGTAAATATAATCTATTGATCATCTGATACTGTTCATTACACGGTAAATAGAATCTATGGAACATCTGACACTGTTCATTACATTTTTTTCCCCGCGTATTCATCCTGTCTCAGGATAATGCGGTCAACATCAGCATCTTTCAGCTGTATGTTGATTCCCAGGCTAGATTACGCTCATCAGCACTACACGAATTTCTGAGCGACCGGCTCCATACTCTCATAAGTCACTGGTTTGACTCGAACCGCTTTAAATTCTCGTGCACTCACGTCAACCACGAGAGTATTCGGGATTACGAAGAAAGCTGCCAACCCCTCGGCCAGGAAGACGGCACTGTTCATTACATGGTAAACTGAATCTATAGAACAACTGACACGGTTCATTACATGGTAAACTGAATCTATGGAACAACTGACACGGTTCATTACATGGTAAACTGAATCTATGGAACAACTGACACGGTTCATTACACAGGTAACCGTTGTTTTCTTCCGCGGATATTTGGTATTACTTCATCAACAGACGTCAATCCAATTTTTAGAGAAAACCCAAAGGGAATATATATCATATCTACTTTTATAATCAAACCGCCCTTCTCTTTTATCCCTAGCTTTCAATGCAGAGACATTTATCGCAACTTATTCTCTTGGAAGTGTCGCAGTAAGTTATGTCCCTTATTTCATCGAAAGTATTCTCAACAATGAAAACCACTACCACTTCTCCATCCCCAAAAGAAGCTTCCACTCGAAGAGAAAAAGAAACAACAATAGTACGCTGAATAATAAGTCTTGGAAAGCATTACATAAAGATAAGCTGCTTGCAGCTGAAGGAAAAGTCTGCGGCCGGAGACTAAGTACGGAACAATAACACAGTAAGCTTCTTTGCGTCTATTCTTCAAGTGTGATTCCCTAGTACAAAGGCAAGGCTGGGGCCAAACTTGCCACACAAGAAATAATGATTGTCTGTAAGCAGGTGTTCATAAGAAAGCTAGACGAATGATTGTTGTATTTGTAGATTTGCTGTCATAGTGTGCCATAGGGGCGCATTCGGTGTCAGATGTGTGCAGCACCGTACCTGAGACAGCTGGAATCCTCCCCCCCCCCCTCCCCCCACACACACACATAACAATTGGCAATTCAAGTTGCTAATTGTAACTTTTAAGGACGGGAAATTAATGATAGGCCCCAGTATGTTCTACTTATTAACAGGCGAAGGTAGTGTTATCTATTATACAGATGATGCCGTTGGAGCGTGAAATGCCAGGTAGTGTTATCTGTTATACAGATGAGATAGTGCTGCCGTCGGAGCGTGAAATGCTAGGTAGTGTTATCTATTATACAGATGATGCCGTTGGAGCGTGAAATGCTAGGTAGTGTTATCTATTATACAGATGATGCCGCTGGAGCGTGAAATGCTAGGTAGTGTTATCTATTATACAGATGATGCCGTTGGAGCGTGAAATGCTAGGTAGTGTTATCTATTATACAGATGATGCCGTTGGAGCGTGAAATGCCAGGTAGTGTTATCTGTTATACAGATGACATAGTGCTGCCGTTGGAGCGTGAAATGCCAGGTAGTGTTATCTGTTATACAGATCACATAGTACTTCTGTTGGGGAAAATGGCCTTCACATATTCTAGCTCACGACGTATGAGGTAGGGTGGCCGGTTCGCTTTCGCGTAGCCTGTCTTTTCCAGACAACTAGCAGACACTTCTGGAAATTGTCTGGTACCCGTGTTTATAAGGTTGTGTCGACCCACAGCTGTATTGGTCAGATAAAATAATCCCGCGTCTGCTGGGGATTAAATCCTGACCACTGTCTTGGCAGACAAGAACACTAACAGCTATACCATCTCGGCTCCTCTACCTAGCTAAACATACAACTCGTGGCTTTGTAATCTGCATACTAGATTCAAATATACACAACAGCCGATCAGTTGAAACCACGAGACACATATATCTCATGAGGTGTGCACACATTGTCACATGGCCAGTTTGAGTGCCCAGTCCTGGCAGATATCGGAAGATTGTTTCTTCCATCAAGTTGGATAAGAGGAACTCTTGATGTGAAAGAACTCAACGGCTGATGAGCATGTGATTGCATCACCACACGGTCATGGGCTGAAGACCTGGCCTCACTACACCTATAATAATGGCGACGACGGCAACACACTTTCTGAGCTGGAGAAGTCACAGCAACAACGGAGGCACGCACCACGTATAATTCTAAGTTGGAGAAGTCACAGTAACCATGGAAGCACGTACCAAGTAGAATGCTGAGCTGAACAAGTCACAGTAACCATGGAGGCACGCAACAAGTAGAATGCTGAATTGGAGAAGTCACAGTAACCATGGAGGTACGCACCAAGTAGAATGCTGAGTTGGAGAAGTCACAGTAACCATGGAGGCACGCACCAAGTAGAATGTTGTGTTGGACAAGTCACAGTAACCATAAAGGCATGCATCACGTATAATTCTGAGCTGGAGAAGTCACAGTAACCATGGAGGCACGCAACAAGTACAATGCTGAGCTGAACAAGTCACAGTAACCATGGAGGCACGCACCAAGTAGAATGCTGAGTTGGAGAAGTCACAGTAACCATTGAGGCACGCACTAAGTAGAATGCTGAGTTGGAGAAGTCACAGTAACCATGGAGGCACGCAACAAGTAGAATGTTGTGTTGGACAAGTCACAGTAACTATAGAGGCATGCATCACGTATAATTCTGAGCTGGAGAAGTCACAGTAACCATGGAGGCACGCACCAAGTAGAATGCTGAGCTGAACAAGTCACAGTAACCATGGAGGCACGCAACAAGTACAATGCTGAGCTGAACAAGTCACAGTAACCATGGAGGCACGCACCAAGTAGAATGCTGAGTTGGAGAAGTCACAGTAACCATGGAGGCACGCAACAAGTAGAATGTTGTGTTGGACAAGTCACAGTAACCATAGAGGCATGCATCACGTATAATTCTGAGCTGGAGAAGTCACAGTAACCATGGAGGCATGCACCACGTATAATTCTGAGTTGGAGAAGTCACAGTAACCACGGAGGCATGCACCACGTATAATTCTGAGTTGGAGAAGTCACAGTAACCATGGAGACACGCACCAAGTAGAATGCTGAGCATCGTCTTCATAAAGGTAGAATAGATGTGGCATGCATTCAAGAGACACACCTCAATGCCAATCGCAAATTCTCAGTCAGAGGATATCAGGCCACACGTTTCGACTGCGAAGCACACAAAGGAGGCGTTCTAATACTTACACGAAATACAATACCTTGCAGCGAAGTATCTGTGATCTCTGACAACCAAACGGAAATTATAGGTGTTGATATAATGATAAAGGACGTGAAAATAAGAATTTACAATCTTTATAGCCCAGCAGATAAGGACCTTATACTCTCAAACATGAAAATAACTGACACAAACTGTATTATTGTCGGAGTCTTTAATAGCCGTTCAGAAAGATGGGGATACCCAGATACTGACAAAAGAGGAGATGAAGTGGAGGACTGGGAAATAGACTCAAATCTCCATCTACTCAACAAAGCGGATGACACACCGAGCTTCTACTCCAGAAGATGGTTTACCACTTCTACTCCAGACTTAGCTTTCTGCACAGGAGACATCCTCCACAAAATCGATCGCAATGTGCTTGACCAATTAGCAGGTAGTAACCACAGACCAATCAAACTTGTAATGAATATGGAGTATGTTCCACAGGAGCAAAAAGCATTTGCCCCGCTGGAATTACAAACGAGCAGATTGGGACAGATTTGCCATATTAACAGACAAATATTGTGAAAACATAAATACACGATATGGCAACATAAAGCAAATGGTGGAAAGTCTAAACAGAGCAATAATACAGGCGGCCACTGAGTCTATTCCAAGAGGAGCGAGGAAAAATTACAACCCATACTGGACTGAAGAACTACAAATTTTGGAGGACAAAGTTGAAGATGCCAGGAAGACAGCAGAGAGAGAACAAACAACTGAAGCGAACATCCCTCTCAAAGCCATCTCAGCAAAATATAAAAGAACAGTAAATCAAGAACAACATGAGATTGTTTGAGGGAAAAAACAGAAAACCTGAACTTTGACAAGGATGGAAACAAACTATGGAAACTAGTGAAAGCCATGAACAATGAAGGACCTATAAACAAACAAATAACAATTAAACAAGGAAATGCATTGCTTACAGGGAAAAAAGGCTGCAAATGCACTAATGAAACACTATGCCAGTGCAAACCACATTGATATTACAACCGAACAGAAGAAAGCAATCAAAGATAAACATATACATCATAGTAATACAGAGACAGCAGCAGAATATATGATGGCAAATCTAACAATGGAAGAAATGGAACAGGCAATGAATACCCTAAAAAAGAAGAAATCACCAGGAAAGGATGGAATCACAAATGAAATGCTAATAGGACTAGGCACTAAGGCAAAAAAGAAACTACTAGCAGTCTTAAATTACAGCTGGAAGAGAGGAATAGTCCCACAGGCATGGAAGGAAGCTATACTAATACCAATCCCAAAGAAAGGAAAAGACCTGGAAGAACCAAATGGCTATCGACCTATCAGTCTACTTAGCTGTGTAGGAAAATTAATGGAACGCATTATCAATGGCAGGCTAACATGGCATCTGGAAGAAAACCAACTCTTAACACCACACCAAGCAGGATTCAGAAAGTAAAGATCCACTGAAGATCAAATAACCTATATAGCTCAGGAAATAGAGGATGTCCTTCCAAGAGAAAAAGCACACACTAGCGGTCTGGATAGATTTAGAAAAAGTATTTGATAAAGTATGGAAGGAAGGACTGAAAGCAAAACTGCAAAATATGCATGTTTGTGGGAAAATGTACAAATGGATCAGCCAATACCTTGAGAACAGAACTGCCAGGACAAAAGTACAAGGACAAACCAGCAAAATGATGCTGTTGGAGCAAGGTGTCCCCTAAGGAGGAGTTCTTTCACCAACATTATTCCTAGCATATATAAATGACATCACGGAAAATTTTCCAGCCAGAGTACACACATCCTCCTTTGCAGATGACCTAGCCATATGGACATCTGAAGAATATATTAGTACAGCTAACAGCAGAATACAGCAAGCCTTATTAGCGCTAGAGGACTGGTCAAAATCATGGCTAGTGAAGATAAGTGAGGAGAAAACAACATGCACAGTGTTCTCCCTCTCAAATAAACCTCAGCAACCTAAGCTGGTATTGAATGGAAAAATATTGCGCCATGAAGAAAATCCAAACTATCTAGGAGTCACCTTTGATCGTCGCCTGACATGGAAGACACAGGTTGAGAAAAATCGAACAAGAGCAAGGCAAAGAATGGCAATCATGAAAAAGCTTGCTGGTACAACGTGGGGAGCAGATGAGAAAGTTCTCAAGAAGTTATATACTGGACGGGTGAGGCCAGTACTGGAATATGGCATTGCAGCTTGGGCAACAGCAGCTAAGTCAAACTTTAACAAAATAAGTAGAGTCCAAAATCAAGGAATGCGAATCATAACTGGAAGCCTAAGACAACACCTATTAATGAACTAGAAAAGATCACTTTTTTACAACCAATGCAGGACAGAAGAGATAGCAGAGCCCAGCAACAAGCAGAAACAACTTAGAAGATTGACAGACCACCCTATGTATAACAGGTTTAATGGTTTTGGAAAGGGAAGACTGAAGCGTAGCAACTTTGTAGAAACTGCAAAATGAAAGATTAGGGCAAATCCTATACTTAACATATCAACAATGCACACAAGTTTCCAGCTTTGAGACAGCAGCAATTACCTGAGATGATATAAAACATTCCTGGTATTGAGAAAAAGAACACTCAGCATGAAACCGAAAGAAGAGAAATAACCCTAAACTACATAAAAGAACATTACCCAAGCAGCAATTGGACCCATGCATATACAGATGGATCAGCCAAAAATTCAGTAGAGAATGGAGGAGGAGGAATTCTCCTAAATTTAAAAAATGGAGTGAAAAAAACACATTCAGTGGCAACTGGAAAGTTTTCAAGTAACTTCAAAGCGGAGGTAGAGGCTCTGAAAACTGCAGCAGAAATGCTCTTGATGGAGGAAAATAAAGAGAAGCAAATAGCCATCTTCACAGATGCAAAGTCAGCTGTCTCAACACTGTAAAGCAAAAACAGCACAGAACTAGCTGACCTAAAAGCAGCACTCCATTGTCTATGCCAGAAATCCAAAAAAGTTGTAATACAGTGGATCTCATCACATTACAGTATATCTGGAAATGAAGAGACTGACAGACTAGCAAAAGAGGGCGAACGACTACCACAGCCTGACATAGACATAACCTATAATGAGACAAAGAGGTTTATAAAAAGTACTTATAGAACCAAATGGAAATCAGAGCATCCAGGCCACCAGTAGGATGATACATATTACAAACTCGACCGAAGAGAACAAGTAGCAATCTTCAGACTCCGCACAGGACATAACAGGCTGAAATACCACTTGTTCAATAAACTAAAGATAGGAGATACCGATGAATGTAATTGTGGAACTGGTAAAATGTCAGCTAAACACTTGCTGCAGGAGTGCCCAATATATGCAGAACAGAGAAAGATATTTTGGCCCCACACCTCTTCATTTGAGGACAAGCTCTATGGAGATATCAACAAGCTCAAGTTGACTGCAGCTTACTTTAACTACATTCAGGTTGACATTTAAAGGTGCATGAAGAAGTTTTTAGACTGCCACACTTCATACCACAAGCATGTCGGTTACACAAGCCTCCCAGAGGCATGAAATGGAATATTGCTTGGATAGCAAATCCATTACGTGGAAAGTCCGAATCGATAGCTCACTGTGTGGACGTCATATGAGACTGCATTCTTCTGGCTTCCAGAAGAACAGCCTATGGTGAACGGAAGGCCCAATATACGGAAGTGAGGTTAAGCAGCCATGTGCAGAACATGATGATTCCTTGGGTGAGCCCAGTACCAGAGCAGCTGTGTGTCGGCTCTGCAAGTATGGAAGCCTCCTTGGATGGCAGGGAATGCCCATGGTCTGCCGCTGCCTTCCCTTGAGGGCTGACCAGGATGTCTTTGGCTGTTCTATATGGGCCAGCTGGGATGGGGGATAACACCACAACAGCGAGAGTCAAACGTCCTAAGAAACCCCCGGGAAGGTTAACCCGGTCAACAAATGTCCGTAGAAGTCGGATGTGTCGGCCTAACGGCGGAAGAACGCAGCTTTGCTGTAAACAGGCACAACGTTCGGGGGAAAAACTCCGGATGAGCGCAGAAGAAGAAGAATGCTGAGCTGAACAAGTCACAGTAACCACGGAGGCACGCAACACGTATAATTCTGAGTTGGAGAAGTCACAGTAACCATGGAGGCACGCACCATGTAGAATGCTGAGCTGAAGAAGTCACAGTAACCATGGAAGCACGCACCAAATAGAATGCTGAGCTGAAGAAGTCACAGTAACCATGGAAGCACGCACCATGTAGAATGCTGAGTTAGAGAAGTCACAGTAACCATGGAGTCACGCACCATGTAAAATGCTGAGTTGGAGGAGTCACAGTAACCATGGAGGCACGCACCAAGTAGAATGCTGAGTTGGAGGAGTCACAGTAACCACGGAGGCACGCACCAAGTAGTATGCTGAGTTGGAGGAGTCACTGTCACGAGATCGCCATGAGTTAACCAGATAATGAAAATACAGAAGTTGATTAACGGGATATTTTCTAGGCCACAGCGATTTTAACTAACAGAGTAAATACAGCTGCACGAGTTACATCGGGGCAGCAAATAGTAAACATTGGGAAGTGAGTGCGCTGAATCAGACACCGCGTTGACAGTTCAATAACAGATAGAATCACATGGAACAGCCCTGTCTGTCATTTATAGTTCCGGACATCAGGCGAAATGGCGGCTGGGATTGTCACCACTGAACAGAAGATTGACAGTTTATCAACAGGTCGGAAGTGCCCGACTAGGGAGAAAACGGTCAGACGGTCATTTGGTATTGCCCGACATCAAACGGAATGGCGGATTTGACTGTCACCACATGACAGAAAGTTGAGGGCTTGTTATTGGAAACAGTGGAACACCTGCAGGACCTCAACAACGTCACGTGCACAATGTAAGGTTGTTTGGAAAACCATGATTGGCAGCTTGGTATCGAAACCCTTTGTTGGAACTGTACAGTAACTCTCTAGATTGTTTTGGATGTCAAAACCAGTGATGACAAATCTAACATTAATGGAGCCAGGGAGGATGGATCCCTGACAAGGGAGGGTGCCCAATATGCCACCTGTGCGGGCATAAAGGAAAATGTCACGTGATCAACTTTAGGAGTTGCCATAAAAACCCGAGTTGGGACCAACTAGGGGAACTTGAAAATGTGGATCTAGGCAGGCATGCTTGTCACTGCAGCAGTTAGAACATCTAACGTGTGAAGGAGATATTTGATTTAGTGTACACGAGCCTGTATGGCTACCATTAGATGTAATTTAGTGTAAACTGCAGTGCCGTAAGGTATAATCTATTATAATATTCGTTCTAATTAATATAGGCTGTAGCCTTGTTAAAACCAAGTGTGATGATTAGCACTGTTAGTGGAAAACTAGCTAGAGTAGGGAAGTGATACTTGGCTCTGTTAGTTGTTAATAGATTAGTGAAGTATCGATAAGCTTTACTAGTTGAGAATTGAGTAATGAGGAATAATTGGGATATTACAGTGGGTGCTCCCTGGTGGGGGGGGGGGGGGGGGGGGGGGTTTCCGCATTCTGTTTGCTGATTTTTTTTTCTTGTCTTGGCTTGATGATAACCTATGTGGTCAGTTCATCTGTCCCTGACAGGTTCACTGTATTTTCTGAGCGAGGCCGATGGCCCACGATCATCTAATAGAGATCAGTGACGGGGAGGCTATCACCGGTTATATGATTTATTGTACAGGTTCCTCTGGTTGGAATGAAGAACCCGGACCCAATGTAACATCCGATCCCGGATAAATTATGATGTAGAGAGATGGGCCAGCAACTTTCGCAACGGAAGAAGTTAATACACATTGCTCGGTGGAGTCTAATGGTATATGTATCCTACATGAGTTAATACCAATCGTTAACACACCTGAAGTGATGGAGGTTCAGCCCATGTGGAACTAGATCAGTAGGGACTGATGTTCACAGTAGATGAAACCAAACATTGAAGTGTAGTTGTTCCACGTATCAAGGAAATCAGAACTTTCAGACTATATCTAGTGAATAAAGCAAGCCATTTTATTCTAGATACATTGACTGTTTAATAGTGAGAACTAGCGAACATTTAGCAAGAGACAAAAAGTCTTGTTCATAGGACAGTGTTCCATGTTTGTTTCACTGCGCCGGAATTATGAAGCCGGAGTTTCTATAAACTATTAGGAACAGTTGTGTTAGGAACTATAATAGTTTTTTTCCACGGATTATATTTACATGGGAGTCAGATCTCATGGTCATCAGAGTTCCTGGAGGAGGACATGTATGGAGAGAAGGATACGACTTCGGTGAGGTTTATCGTACTGACTCGAATGATGTCGTGTGATCCTTGCCATGATGTGTACACTATGATCCTGAACTTTGAAAGCTGACACATACATTTATGTTATAATACACGACACACATTTTCTTCGCACACACGTCTCATATACGTCACACTTTTCTTTTAATAAATTAATCTTTATTAATTTTTAGAAGCAAAAGTTGTTGAGTATGTTGCGTTGGGGAATTATGAGAGGGAGCATAGTACGACAGTGAGAGAGTGATAGGAAAAGGTGTCCATAGGCTGATGGAGTGTGTTGGACGGAAGCTGGTGGATTCTCCAAGATATTGAAAAAGAGTAAAATATTAGAATGTGGGTGTTGACTCTCTTCACTCCAGGGACGACACTTTAAAGGAGGACACGACATTATTGGGGGCTCGTAAACGTGATCTTTGGACAGCGGGATCTCTCGTAAACGGAATCCCGGGACAGCGGGATCTCCTGTAAACGGAATCTTTGGACAGCGGGATTTCCTGTAAACGGAATCCTTGGACAGCGACATCTCCTGCAAGCAGGAACCTTTGACAGTGGGATCTTCTGACAACGGGATCTTTTGACACGGGATCCTTAGTTATAAGAGGGAGATATCATTTTGGAGAATCCAGCTAGAGTGAATGTGGATAGGGGTTAGGACTAATATCTTACCTGTTCACACTTCACACGTCTGCATAGGTCTGTGGTCCTGATTCTACTCTTGTCACTGCGTGAATGTGCTGTGTGTGGTAATATCTAGATTTATAGTACTTGTTCATATATCTGTATAGTAATTTGCAGTTATATTGTACTCGACCTGCTAGCTTACCTCTCTGTATAATGGCCACCCCTAAACTAACCACGTTAGAATTAAGGGCAAAGGGGGAAGACATGGGATTGTCAGGTTCTGCTCTAACGGATTACATACAGGAAGTGGAGAGAGAGTATCGTCAAGCAGAACGGGAAGATCGAAAGGCCGAGTTGGAATTGAGAAGGATGGAGTTGGAACAAGAAGCTAAGAAATTGGAAGCTCAGCAAGCAGCTAAGAAATTAGAAGCTGAACAGGAAGCACAGAAAAGGGAGCACGAGTACCGGATGAGGGAACTTGAGTTGAAGAGTCAATCTAATGGAGAAACTGAGGGAGCAGTTGGAGGTTCCTCCATCCCAGGCTCAACACCAGTAGGTGGACATGGGTACCATGCTATGAAGTTTCCTTTAGCGGTCTACGAGGAGGACAAAGAGAAGATTGACCAGTACCTTCAACGCTTCGAGGCTATGTCTGTTGCTATGGGTCTGGAGCGTAACAAATGGAATCTTAAGCTATCCCAGGGTTTACGCGGGACCGGATACGAGGTTTATTCTCGCCTGCCACCAGGACATGAGAACAATTATGACGAGTTAAAGACGGCTCTGCTGAAACGATTCGAGGTTACGTCACATACCTACCGGAAAAAATTTCGAGCAGCGAAACGAGAACCGGGGGAGTTGTTTGCCGCCTACAGTTTGCGTCTAAAATCTTATCTCCACAAGTGGATGGATTTGGCTGGGTTCGCACATGACTATGAGAGTCTGGAAGAGCTCATGGTGGTCGACCAGCTGAAGAAGCAAATGTCTAAACCTCTCAGGACGTTCCTGGGAGAACAAGGAGCGGAACGTATTGACCTCGTGACTAAATTAGCAGAACGGTTCGTCGAGGTACATGGGGAGGCTGGGGAAAACCTTTCCACCAACACCAAAAGTCAAGAGAAACATGACAAGAAGAAAGCCAAAAACTCAGGAACAAAAAAGTGGGAACCTTATGTGCAACAATCAGAGGATAGTTCAGAGAAGAAGAAGGAGGGAAGCAAGAGCACTTCAAGCTCTACACCAAAACGACCGTGGTCGGAGAAGTGGTGTTCAATTTGTAAGTCACCCTCTCACAATACGAGGGACTGCAAATCGAAGGCTAAGAACCCTCACTTCGCAGCATGTCAAGTGACTTCCAAGGAGGTTGTCACGGAAAATGCCAAGGTCAACAAGGAAGCTCGCCACCAGGAGAGCTCACTCAAGTCCGGCACTAGAAAATCTAGGACAGGGAAATGGTGCAACCAATGCAAGTCAAACACGCACAATGCTATTGACTGCAAGGGAAAGTCAGGAGACACTCAATTCGTCGTGTGCCCCGGGAAACCTAAGGTGGAGCCCACCGAACAGGTCGAGGCCGAGGAAGAGACTCCAGGCCAGGAAAAACCACCTGTAGTGGAATTGGTAGAGGTTAACGGTCGTCAAGTGGAGTGTTTATACGACACAGGACTGGACGGGGAGGCCGTGATTTCTGCGGATCTGGTACATCCAGAACAATTCACAGGTGAAACCATGGAGATACAGCCTGCACAGAAGAGTGCTGTGACCATGAAGTTGCCCATTGCTAATGTGGAGATTCGGTCAAGGTACGTCACCGGCACCATCAAGGCCGCTGTATTGACCGATCCCATTTTTCCAGTAATCCTAGGTTGCCGGTATGTCTTTCTGGGAATGCCCAGGGAGCCAATCCATATGGGAGCAATGCAGACTCGCTCTCAGACGAAAACGGAAGAGGCAGAAGCAATTGTGACTAACCCAATGCCGGGGGAGCTACGAACTGCCCAGAGTGAGGATGATACTTTACGTCCTTGCTACAGAAAGCTGCAGAAAAGTGCTGATCCACCAGGACGGGGGCAGTACTACATGAAGAATAGGATACTCTACAGGAGAGCAGGAAGGGGAGACAACCTATACGGTCAGCTAGTCGTCCCGAAAGCTCACCGGTCCCAGATTCTTCATATGGGGCATACCATCTCCTTTAGTGGACACATGGGTATTGCCGCCACTATGCAGCGGATTTCCTGCCATTACTATTGGCCAGGAATGACAGATGATGTGCGTCGGTATGTGAAGTCATGCCCTGAGTGCCAGAGGGTGGCACCAAAACACTGGACAGCACCGGTGGTGTTGGGTGAGATGCCCATCATGAACTCTCCTTTCGAGAGGGTAGCCATCGATATCGTGGGTCCACTTCCCAGGACTAGGAAGAGGAACATGTATATACTCACAATGGTGGATTGCTGTACAATGTGGGGTGAGGCTATACCGTTGACCACGATTGACTCGAAACGAGTGGCGGACGCACTGATGGAGGCCTTTACCAGATTAGGCTTTCCGGATCAAATTCTGACGGACAATGGATCTCAGTTTTGTGGAAAACTCATGGAGGAGGTATTTAGGGTGTTTCACTCTAACCACATACATACCAGCCCTTACCACCCTCAAGCCAATGGACAAGTAGAGCGTTTCAACGGCACGTTGATGACAATGCTCAGGAAACTAGCGCAGGAAAAACCTGATAGGTGGGATGAATATATCCCAGCAGCACTCTTTGCCTATCGGGAAGTTCCTCATGGCTCAACAGGACTACCACCCGCTACGTTGCTGTTTGGTCGTCCAATCAAAGGACCGTTGGAAGCCATGTTGAGGAGTTGGACTGAAGAGGGGACGTCAGAAGAAGTGATCTCATCCTATAAATACGTGGAGGAACTGAAAGAAAAACTCCACAAGGGATGGACTCTGGCAAATCAAAACTTGAAAAAGGCCAGGAAAAGACATGCGGCTTACTACAACCGTAGGTCTAAAGAAAGATCTCTAGAGGTGGGAGATAAAGTCTTGTTGCTACTCCCAACGGGAAACAACAAACTGGAGATAGGTTGGCAAGGACCATTTCCCGTGGAAAGGGTGATATCCAGAACCAACTATCAGATCCGGATCCGGGGAAAGTCGAAGATTTTCCATATCAATCTCTTGCGGAAATACGAAGAGAGACCCGGAGACAAGGCAGCGCACCTCATGGCAATGGCAGTTGCAGTGGAGACAGAAGGGGGAACCAACGAGGGCAGGGAATATCCCTTGGTACACCAGGAAACCTATAAGGATGTGCAAGTGAACCCTGATCTGACCTCCCAGGAGAGGGAAAGGATAACCCAGGTTCTCAAGTCTCATAAGGAGATACTGACTGATAAACCAGGACGAACGAGGTTGGTTGAGTTCGAGATGACTTTGACCACACAGGAGCCTGTTCGCCAAAAGGTTTACCCAGTGCCATTCTCTAAAGAAAAGGCCCTGGAGGAGGAAATACAAAAACTGCTGGAGGATGACGTGATTGCACCATCCACATCCCCATACAATGCAGGGGTAGTTTTGTTACGGAAACCAAGTGGAGAACACCAGGTTGTGTATAGATTACCGACTTCTGAACAGTCACACACAATTTCAGGTGGAACCTTTGCCGAATCCAACTCAGTTATTCGCTAGGCTCCATAAGGCTCGGTACTTTTCAAAGGTGGATCTGAGTCGGGGGTACTATCAGATACCAGTCAAACCGGAGATTCGACCACTGTTAGCTTTCAGTACACCCAGTGGACACTACGAATTCAAGGTCATGCCCTTTGGACTCAGCAATGCACCTAGTGTTTTTACACGCATGATGAGGACTTTACTTGATCCTTTACATGATCCGTCCATCATCTCTTTCATGGATGATATTCTGATTTCCAGTGACAGCTTGGATGACCACTTACAATCCTTGGAGAGAGTGTTTAATAGACTCAAGGAAGCAGGGCTTACTGCTCGTCCAACCAAGTGCATGATTGGTTACCAGACTCTGGAATTTCTAGGTCACACCATCACTCCAGGACACATTGTCCCAGAAGAGAAGAACCTGGAGAAAATCAGAAATGCACCAAGGCCAAAAACGAAGAAGGATGTGCGATCTTTTCTCTCGTTGTGTGGGTTCTACCACAAATTTATCCCACATTTCACTGAATTGGGAGCTCCAT
This sequence comes from Cepaea nemoralis, assembly GCA_014155875.1. NCBI lineage: Eukaryota > Metazoa > Mollusca > Gastropoda > Stylommatophora > Helicidae > Cepaea > Cepaea nemoralis. The sequence goes on along the minus strand of JACEFZ010017514.1, from coordinate 835,328 downwards.
TGACGGAAACCTTGAAAAAGGGACTCCCGGATCAAATCATTTGGACACCAGAATGTGAGAATGCCTATAGTCAGTTAAAGGAGGCCTTGGTCAGCAAACCTGTATTACAGCTCCCTGACCTTTCCAAACCCTTTGTGTTGAGAACGGATGCGAGTGCGATTGGAATTGGAGCCGCCTTGTTACAGGAAGGAAAAGACGATGCTTCGGTTTTGAAACCTGTAGCATACGCAAGTAAGAAACTTCTACAGGCGGAGAGGAATTATTCAACTGTCGAGAGAGAGTGCTTGTCTCTCGTATGGGCAGTGCAAAAATTCCAGCCATATTTGTATGGAGTTAAGTTTCGAGTCCAGTCTGATCATCAACCCCTGATGTTCCTGGCTACTTCTCAGAAGCTCAACGCCCGTTTGATGCGGTGGTCGTTGTTACTTCAACCCTATAATTTCACAGTGGAGTACATTCCCGGGAAGGAAAATGTTGGAGAGGACTTCTTGTCAAGACACCCAGCTCCTGAAGAAGAGGAATGAATCATCTGGATTGAACTCATGGTGGAGAAGAGTGAGATGGACTACTCTCTTAAGAGGGGGCCTATGTCACGAGATCGCCATGAGTTAACCAGATAATGAAAATACAGAAGTTTGATTAACGGGATATTTTCTAGGCCACAGCGATTTTAACTAACAGAGTAAATACAGCTGCACGAGTTACATCGGGGCAGCAAATAGTAAACATTGGGAAGTGAGTGCGCTGAATCAGACACCGCGTTGACAGTTCAATAACAGATAGAATCACATGGAACAGCCCTGTCTGTCATTTATAGTTCCGGACATCAGGCGAAATGGCGGCTGGGATTGTCACCACTGAACAGAAGATTGACAGTTTATCAACAGGTCGGAAGTGCCCGACTAGGGAGAAAACGGTCAGACTGTCATTTGGTATTGCCCGACATCAAACGGAATGGCGGATTTGACTGTCACCACATGACAGAAAGTTGAGGGCTTGTTATTGGAAACAGTGGAACACCTGCAGGACATCAACAACGTCACGTGCACAATGTAAGGTTGTTTGGAAAACCATGATTGGCAGCTTGGTATCGAAACCCTTTGTTGGAACTGTACAGTAACTCTCTAGATTGTTTTGGATGTCAAAACCAGTGATGACAAATCTAACATTAATGGAGCCAGGGAGGATGGATCCCTGACAAGGGAGGGTGCCCAATATGCCACCTGTGCGGGCATAAAGGAAAATGTCACGTGATCAACTTTAGGAGTTGCCATAAAAACCCGAGTTGGGACCAACTAGGGGAACTTGAAAATGTGGATCTAGGCAGACATGCTTGTCACTGCAGCAGTTAGAACATCTAACGTGTGAAGGAGATATTTGATTTAGTTTACACGAGCCTGTATGGCTACCATTAGATGTAATTTAGTGTAAACTGCAGTGCCGTAAGGTATAACCTATTATAATATTCGTTCTAATTAATATAGGCTGTAGCCTTGTTAAAACCAAGTGTGATGATTAGCACTGTTAGTGGAAAACTAGCTAGAGTAGGGAAGTGATACTTGGCTCTGTTAGTTGTTAATAGATTAGTGAAGTATCGATAAGCTTTACTAGTTGAGAATTGAGTAATGAGGAATAATTGGGATATTACAGTGGGTGCTCCCTGGTGGTGGGGGGGGGGGGGGGGGGGGGGGGTTCCGCATTCTGTTTGCTGATTTTTTTTTCTTGTCTTGGCTTGATGATAACCTATGTGGTCAGTTCATCTGTCCCTGACAGGTTCACTGTATTTTCTGAGCGAGGCCGATGGCCCACGATCATCTAATAGAGATCAGTGACGGGGAGGCTATCACCGGTTATATGATTTATTGTACAGGTTCCTCTGGTTGGAATGAAGAACCCGGACCCAATGTAACATCCGATCCCGGATAAATTATGATGTAGAGAGATGGGCCAGCAACTTTCGCAACGGAAGAAGTTAATACACATTGCTCGGTGGAGTCTAATGGTATATGTATCCTACATGAGTGAATACCAATCGTTAACACACCTGAAGTGATGGAGGTTCAGCCCATGTGGAACTAGATCAGTAGGGACTGATGTTCACAGTAGATGAAACCAAACATTGAAGTGTAGTTGTTCCACGTATCAAGGAAATCAGAACTTTCAGACTATATCTAGTGAATAAAGCAAGCCATTTTATTCTAGATACATTGACTGTTTAATAGTGAGAACTAGCGAACATTTAGCAAGAGACAAAAAGTCTTGTTCATAGGACAGTGTTCCATGTTTGTTTCACTGCGCCGGAATTATGAAGCCGGAGTTTCTATAAACTATTAGGAACAGTTGTGTTAGGAACTATAATAGTTTTTTTTCCACGGATTATATTTACATGGGAGTCAGATCTCATGGTCATCAGAGTTCCTGGAGGAGGACATGTATGGAGAGAAGGATACGACTTCGGTGAGGTTTATCGTACTGACTCGAATGATGTCGTGTGATCCTTGCCATGATGTGTAAACTATGATCCTGAACTTTGAAAGCTGACACATACATTTATGTTATAATACACGACACACATTTTCTTCGCACACACGTCTCATATACGTCACACTTTTCTTTTAATAAATTAATCTTTATTAATTTTTAGAAGCAAGAGTTGTTGAGTATGTTGCGTTGGGGAATTATGAGAGGGAGCATAGTACGACAGTGAGAGAGTGATAGGAAAAGGTGTCCATAGGCTGATGGAGTGTGTTGGACGGAAGCTGGTGGATTCTCCAAGATATTGAAAAAGAGTAAAATATTAGAATGTGGGTGTTGACTCTCTTCACTCCAGGGACGACACTTTAAAGGAGGACACGACAGTCACAGTAACCATGGAGGCACGCACCAAGTAGTATGCTGAGTTGGAGGAGTCACAGTAACCATGGAGGCACGCACCAAGTAGTATGCTGAGTTGGAGAAGTCACAGTAACCACGGAGGCACGCACCAAGTAGTATGCTGAGTTGGAGGAGTCACAGTAACCATGGAGGCACGCACCAAGTAGTATGCTGAGTTGGAGGAGTCACAGTAACCATGGAGGCACGCACCAAGTAGTATGCTGAGTTGGAGAAGTCACAGTAACCACGGAGGCACGCACCATGTAAAATGCTGACTATCAAGGCCTGGTCAGAGCGCCAAGTTAATGGTTGCCCCAACCTCACAATGGACCACAAGCTACTGCATGTGCACAATATCTGAGCCAAGCCTATATAAAGTCACCAGCTCTCTATCCCTCACTGGTTCATCTCCAAGTTGTACACTGTGAGACTACCCATTGGTGCTCAGATCAACTCCTTCACATCAGATCAACTCTCAGATCAACTCCTTAACTTCACATCAGGAGGTTCTCAGCTCTACGTACCAACTCTGTAGCACTGGCGAGGATCCCCGTATGCTTAAACTAGTATGCACATATAGCGTAACTTGCCTGTGGTTAGTAGATAGTTAATTTTGACATTCTGTCACGGCGTCTGCCATAACGGTATACTCTTTTCGATGTCAAATTGCCCAGGAATATCAAAGTGTTCATCGTGCACAAGTGACCTCCCTTTACTCTGACCCTACACTGCCCATATATACTCTTACCTTACACTGCCCATATATACTCTTACCCTACACTGCCCATATATACTCTGACCCTACACTGCCCATATATACTCTGACCCTACACTGCCCATATATACTCTGACCCTACACTGCCCATATATAATCTTACTCTACACTGCCCATATATACTCTGACCCTACACTGCCCATATATACTCTGACCCTACACTGCCCATATATAATCTTACTCTACACTGCCCATATATACTCTGACCCTACACTGCCCATATATACTCTGACCCTACACTGCCCATATATAATCTTACTCTACACTGCCCATATATACTCTGACCCTACACTGCCCATATATACTCTGACCCTACACTGCCCATATATAATCTTACTCTACACTGCCCATATATACTCTGACCCTACATGACACCTGATCGACTATACTACCCACGGTTTTCATTGTGTGAAGTCTATGGATTACACTACATAAAATGTCCTAAAGTGACCGTCACCAACTTGGACGTGGAAGCTCTGTAGTCGAGGTCAGGTATTATACTGAACAAGATCACTGCCCACCAAAGGAACATCCTGCACAACGGGTTTGTAGCCTAGATAACAAACGGATAGTCGCCATGGTTTCCACTGTCTTGAAGCCTGCTAATGCTGGACACCGTTCACACGTGGGACTGCATGAGAAGTACACGGAATCCCCACCATGATGACAGGCAATCAGCACTGCACAGTCTGTCATACATCGCTTGATGAGATCAACAGTAAGATCCCAACGAACATGTTTTCCTGCCAGAATGGAGATAAGTAATCACCAGCCCTTTGTTCTTCAAGTTGCACACGAGTGAACAGCTCGAATCAACGTTACTCCAATAAAAACAACAACAACAACAACAACAACAACAACAACAACAACAACAACAACAACAACTGTCCTGAAAACTGGATTATAAATCCAGCAGTGTTCGAGTGAGATGCAGACCTGCTTCTCTATCAACTCAAGAGTCAAGCTTGGTGGTGTTTGTTCATTAAATATGATGATGACCATTCATTTCATCCAGTGGGTTAGACAAATTGGAGCCGGGAGTTCTAAGATGGCTGGTGTGGCCTCGCAGTAAAAACCAGTGCTGTTGTTAGGTACTACCATCGCTATACCATTGAAACCACGGCCGGACGATGTATTATCATCATCCTGTATCATGCCGATAAGCGGTAACGTTCATATTCCACCATCTCTCACGATCACCAGAGTTGTAGCTCCGTGTTCTTGTCTTGACCATGCCACGTAGCCAAGCCATCCAGGTATTTACTTCTCTGCGTTCCCCTTGTTTTTTTCCCTCAATCTTGTCAGTTGTCACCAAGTTTTCTAACTTATGTCTTCTTATAATGTGTCTAAACAAAATGTTAACTTAGTTAGTTAGTCGCGGTTCCAACTTCACGGCAACGGGTCGTCCCCATTATGCTCCGTTACTGTGCCAGTGAATATCACACAAAATTCTTCTCACTGCCCTATGTGGACAATGGAATAGATAGGAGTCTCGGCAATCCAACAGCCCGCACAGGTACACTGTGCATAATGCCGCCGCCAGAATGTCAACACAAAAGTCCTTCACGAGAAATACAGTTCATTGTCGATGGAAACGGAAGTCACCAGAAAGACTTCATTGACCCGGGCTTTATCCCATAGGACTCGATCTCTTTCCGCAGGGCGACCCGCCGAAAGCGCCGCACAAAGCATGAACTCCGTAGCTCCAGCGACGACCCAGGAGTCTCCTGAAAAATGCACTCGTGAACCGAAAAGGCACACCAGTAAATCCAGCAACAGCCGCCCATCGTTCCGAATATGCAGTTCACGCTACAAACTGCGAACAGATGTAAAAGCATTCCACGCGAAATTCACAGTTCACAGTGTCGCGCCACGCACTCACTCAGTAGCAGGGTGACGAAGCATAACCTCCTTAGTCGCCTCTTACGACGTCCATGGTAGATAACAGTGTTACTATTCTGTGGTCCTCCGTATGGGCCCCGGCAACACACGGTCCAAAAAAAAAAATGTTAACTGTCTACGTCTAATCTCTCTAATCAGTTTACGGATCTCATTTATTCCTTGTAGGACTTGCTCATTGTTTTTTGTGTTTTTTTCTGTCTGTCCATGGTATTCTTTGCATTTTCCTCAGAAACCACATCTCCACTGCCATTAGATGTTTTGTTTTAGCTAGTCTGCTCATTGTCCAAAAGTATAGGTTCTATGTAGCAATTCAACTCTCTTTGTCTCGTGGCAATTGATGTCTTGTTATTAGTCAGTACGTTTTCCATTTTGTAAAAGGCTACCTTCGCCATAGGGATTCTTGTTCTAATCTTTTCAAGGCACCTCCCGTCAGATATCATAACTGTTCCAAGATAGTTGTAATGATTCACTTGTTTAAGAATATTCCCATTTACCTATCTTCTTACAATTTAATTCTAACCCTAGTTGTTCATTCTGTACAATAACCTCATATATTAAATGTTGCAGATCCTGTTCATTGTCTGCAATCAATAGTGCCTTTTGAAAGCTGGAAAACATACTGACATATTGGCATGGTCGAGACAAGAACGCGGAGCTGCTCCAAGACTCTGGTGATTGTGTGAGATGGCGAACCAACCGCCCACGCTTATCGGTATGGCAATTGATGATGATGTGTGCTCAGGTTTGGTAGCCCGTCTATTCCGGTAGATAATGAGTCTCCAGAACTATGTTATCCCTACCCGTGCACACAGCCCGTCCTCTGCCTATATGTAGTGCCGTTGAGAGTTGTCCGGCGTCAAGCTGAGAGCCATGTGGCATTTCTCAAACTCCCCAGTACTCGAGTGGACTGTCATTTCTTAAACAGGTTTTAAAAAGTCAGTGTTCAATCAGATTAGTCTCTTGGTTAAAGCTCATTCCCAGCAGATAAGTAAAGACAAGTATACAACCACAAACACGCAGTTCTGTAAGTCTACAGCCAATAAACAAACAGAAAACTATTTCAACAAAGTAAATATATGAACAGCGAATCCAAACAAGCAGATAATTATGGAGCCAAAAAATGTGAGAAATCTCGGCTTCCCTAATGATACTCGTTACACGGACACAACATAACGAGTGGAAGTTATGGATTAAACAACAAGGGCAGACCACAGAATTACACTAATCCCGAATCACGTGATAAAAGAACATTTATTTACTCTATTTCTATGAGCACAGACAAGCAATGGCCAAATACATGTAATTTCTGGTTACAGATTTGGGGGCTTATTCATAAGAAAAGAACCACATAAAGAGGCCAACAAAACGACTTGGAGGTTGTAATACCAAAAGTAAATATACAGAAGTCAACAAGCAGGACACAAGACTTCATTTGCGCATAAATCTGGAGTAGTAAATATGGTATGTTAACAAATGTAGAGAGAGATAAGAACCGTTTTCTTCTTTTCCAAACATTGCGTCCAGCATTTATTTAACTCGGAGAAAATACAATGCATTGTAAAAAGAATAAACACGGTGTCTGACAATGGACAGAATAGATTCACGAAAACAATAAATATTGTATTTCAGGAAAGTCGCAACAAAAGGCAACATTACTGCAGTGCATACAATCAGGAACATTTCACAATTTCTTAAAATTAAAACATTCAGAAAATCACAAACCAGTATAGATCCAGTGCTGCAGAAAATGAGTTTCTTATTTACTCAGTTTAAAAACGCAACGAGCATGTACATAAGTGTTCATAATTACAGCCGCTGAACAATCGCGCAACGCTGTCTTCTTATAATCACTGCATAATCTTCTTCTTCTTCTTCCACTTCTTCCTTTCCGTCTCCACCCTCGTCAACGTCTTAATTTCTTCTTCTTCCTCTTTTTCTTCCTCTTCTATTCTCCTTCTTATTTTCTGTTCTTCCAGGCGTTAACGCCTTTTCTTCTTTTTTTCCGGCCTCATCTCCTCCTCCGTCTTCTTTATCATTGTTTTGCCCTTAATCGTCAAATTAAGATAAACACTTTAATCATTAATTTAGAAACGCTTCAAGCGTCAAGTTAATAAGAACGCGTTAAGCGATAAATTAAGAATAACGCTTTATGCGTCAAGTTAAGAAGAACACTTTAATCATCAAGTTAAGAACGCTTTAAGCGTCATGTTAAAAAGAACGCGTTAAGCGTTAAGTTAAGAAGAACGCTTTATGCATCAAGTTAAGAAGAACTCTTTATGCGTCAAGTTAAGGTGAACGTTTTAAGCGTCAAGTTAAGAAGAACGCTAACATGTGGATTTGCATGTTCAGAAATTGCCTCTCGGTGACAAATGGAATCTATAAATCATCTAATGCCGTTCAAAAGCCATAGATAATACAGCGCTGTTCAGCTAAGCAGCCTCGCCCGGTAGGGGTAGTCATGTGCACCAGGAGACTCCAGACCGCCTTCAAGCGACAGAGTGTAAAAGATTGCCACAATTTTACACGGAAACATGAAAGGTTAGAACTATGAGTTTTTTTTTTTTTTTTTTAGATTCGCAATCCTTTTACAGGACATCGCTATCAACAGCAGCATCTTTCAGCTGTCTGTTGATTTCTTGGCAAGATTACGCTCAGTAGTTTGCCATTGCTTTCTGAGCGGCCGGCTCAGTATCCCGCAAGTCACCAGCGGGGGACGTACCGCTCCCAGTTCTCGCCCGCTACGAGACTGCGTGATAAACGGGATTACGGAGAAAGTGGTGTAACCCCTCGGCCAGAGAGACCGGCAGAACTATGAGTAGGGATGACAAATTTGATAATATTAATAAAGAAAGAAATGAGAAGACTGAATATTAACATGTTAGGTATATGTGAGATCAGATGGAAAGGAATGGACATAATAACACCCGAAGAATATAACAATCCATTCTGGTGGAGAGAAAAAACAGCGTGGGGTAGCACTTATAATGGATATAGAGAGATCACAATCGATCAAGGGATATTGGACTGGGTCAGACAGAATATTACTAGTAAAGTTGCGTGGAAGACCTTTCGATATCAAAATCATACAAGTGTATGCACCAACAACAGTCAGCAGTTATGACAACATCGATCGATTTTATAGTGATCTGGAGAATGCCTTCTGGCAATGCAAGCTTCAAATTAAATATAATAATGGGTGACTTTAATGCTAAAGTTGGAAATCAACAGGACTGACGCATAAGAAGCAAGTATGGACTAGGGGTACAGAATGAAAGAGGTTTCAGACTTGTACAGTGGGCAAAAGAGCATGGTATTAATATTGGAAGCATCCGGTATTAACAAGACCCAAGAAGATTATGAACATGGAGGAGTCCTGATCAGCAGATCATAAAAAATCAGCTTGATTACATTCTCATCAACAGAAGATTTCAAAATGCCTTAAAAGTCGCAAACACTATACAAAGCGCAGACTGCTACAGCGACCATAGATTAATAGTAAGCAATATGCGACGGACGTTCAGAAAGTAATGCACACGTCGTTTTTCTCAGGAGCTCTTTATTCACAAAGCATAACATTTATATACAATATACATGGATATTTCATGTAAACATCGGTATTATTCAACAGAATCCCCATCAACATGTAGGGCTTTATGCCAGCGCTTGTATTCCTTGCCCGTAATAGATTTTGTCTTGATCATGTAGCCATTTCTTCGTTGCATGAATCACTCATTCATCATCTTCAAACCTTGTCCCACGGAGTAAAACTTTATGTGGACCAAATAGTTGAAAATCAAAGTGTGTCACATCTAGACTATAGGGTGGATATGGGGTAGTACTGTCCAACTCAATTTGGTGATTGTTTCCCGTGTTGCCAGACTTGTGTGAGGACGGGCATTGTCGTGAAGGAGAAGCAGCTCTGCTGGATTCTTGTGCGGCCAAACTCTGCAAAAATGTTCATTGAAGTTGTTTTTTTTAAAATGTCTTAATGTAAGCTTGCGAATTGATTGTCTCTCATCTTGGTATCACATCTACAAGAACCACTTCTTTAGTAATCAAAAAGACAGTGACCATGACATTTCCAGCTGAAGGAGTTTTCTTGAATTTCTCTCTTCGTGATGATTGCGAATGATGCCACTCCGTTGACTGTCTTTTTGTCTCAGGTTCAAAATGATGTGCCCTGGTTTCATTGTCTGTAACGATCTTAGCCAAAAATGTTATCTCCATCAGCATTGAAACGCTCCAACAATTCAGAAGAAATTGCTGCCCTTTGCAATCGGTGGTCATTTGTGAGTCTTCGAGGAAACCATCTTGCGCAAACCTTAGACAATCCGAGAGATTTTATAACTGCATTTGCACTACCATTGCCGACTGACAGCTGAAGGCCAATTGTTGAGTAGTGATTCGCCTATCAGTAACAATAATGCCCTCAACGCATTTCAACATTTCTGCGTTGGTGACTGTAGCAGAATATCCATATTGCGACCGATCAGGCAACTACGTATCTCCACTTCCTGATTCTTTGATCCTCTGAACCCAGCGACTGACTGTACTCCTGTCGACTGCAAAACTTCCATACACATCACATAGATGTTTGTGATTATTCACAAGTTTCCTTCTCTGCAAAGAGAAATTCTATCACAATTCTCTGCTTATAACGCAAGTTGCCAACACGCTCCCTGTCAACGGTTTAGGCCAGCCATATTATTTGGTCGGTTTTGGTTGCAATCTGGCGCATACAATAGGTACATGCCATATTTGAAGTGTGCAAAATGTCTTGCATTCATCTTCATTATTAGCTGAGAAACCGGTGTGGTGCATTACTTTCTGAACGACACTAAATAAGATTAATTCAATGTAGAAGTAAAGAACAGATTCGGTGCATTGTCCGATCTGGAAATATTATTTCAAGATGTCAGCGACCAAAGGGAAATATTAAAGAAAACAGACAGCCAAGCTGCAGAAACAACCATACCAAAATTGAAGATGATGGTACGTAAGAAATTGATAACAGAAGATATCTTAAAACTCATGGAAATAGAAGAAATAACAAACAAACAAACAAACAAACAAACAAACCATGAAAACTATGAGAAAGTTCACATGAAAATTAGGAAATTGTGCAAAGGCAAAAGAATCAAGACTTGAGGAAAATTGGAGGGAAATTGAAAATCAGCCGTTTTCTTCATGCCTTCTAAAGATATTATTGGTCTGTTTTCTTCATGCTTCCTATGAGAGGTTTTTTTCCACATATCCTTTACAGGAACATCGCTGTCAACACCAGAATTTTACCGCTGTTGTTGATTTCTTGGCAAGATTACGCTCAGTAATTTGCCGTTGCTTTCTGAGCAGCCGGCTCACTTATGTGTCCTTTTTCTTCACGCTTCCTGAGAGATATATGTCCGTTTTCTTCATGCTTCCTATGAGATATATGTCCGTTTTCTTCATGCTTCCTATGAGATATATGTCCGTTTTCTTCATGCTTCCTATGAGATATACGTCCGTTTTCTTCATGCTTCCTATGAGATATATGTCCGTTTTCTTCATGCTTCCTATGAGATATCGGTCGGTTTTCATCTGAATCTTTAGAGGATGCCAGTCCTGGCTGTTCTGGGTCAAGTGACACAATTCCTAATTGCTTGGTTGTATTATAAAAACGTATTGATCTGTTGTAAGCGTAGTCAGAAGCTGCTAGGTTACGGGCTGTATCGATCCTCACTCTAGGATAACAGTGGTCTAAGTTGAGTACTTGTTAAAACACCGCCCGCCCTACTCCAGGTCCTGCATTGTTTCTCGGGTTGGCACTGTAATCTAGGTAGGAATCACTTGTGTCCTAGTTGTCGCTTGGTTTCCGTGAAGGTCTAGATATGAATGGCTGAATCAGATCGGTGAAAGATGGCGAAACAAACACAGGTTGATTATATAAGGAAGACGCGTTCTAAACGTTCCATGGTTGTATCTTTCTTTCTTTGATACAAATGAATGATAATCAGGAAGAGGGACAAGACATCCCGGTAAAGTCCCGGTGCCTTAAGGACATATGCCAGGCTGTAACAATGTGACCATTATACTTAAAAACGCATTAAGTACATTGAACACACGGAAATAAGAGGCAAACAAGTGTGAAGCTCGTTAGGAAAGTTTTGCGGTTGTTTGTGGTATAATATGGAACTATGTTAAAAGTATTATTGCCCGGATTTAGCTTTTGTTATAAATATATAGAGCGGAACCAGAGAAGCAATTATCTGTTTGAGGATGTTAATTGAAAAATATATAGAAGTTCAGTAAAATATATATGTTTGTTTTATAGACTACTAAGAAAGCTTTTGATATAGTACAACATGAACGACTAATTACGTGCCTTCAAGATATAGGAGTAGACGGAAAGGACATCAAACTTGTTAGTAACTTGTACTGGAAACAAGTGGCGTCTATTAGATGCTAAAATAACTATTCGTCGCCTATAGCGATAAAAAGAGGAGTAAGGCAGGGATGTGTACTGCCCCCAAGCCTCTTCAACCTATACACAGAAAGAATTGTTTAAACAAGTTGAAACTGCCTGGACTTAACATCAATGTAAGAATCAAAAACAATCTTAGGTATGCTGACGATAGCGTGTTACTAGTAGAAAGCGAGCAAGAGTTACAAGACCTAGTAGAACAAGTAAACAGGCACAGTGCAGAATGTGGCTTTAGATTTTAACATCCAAACAACAAAAACTATGATAATTAGCAGTGAAAAGGAAAGGTCATCAATGAACATCACAGTGAACGGGGTGATATTAGAACAAGTAACAAGTTTCTCCTATCTTAGACATACAATAAAAGATGATGGCAGAAGTGAAACAGAAATCAAAATGAGAATAGGAATGGCCAAAAATATTTTCAACGGCACGAAATCAGCATTAACATCCAGAGATATTAACAACTAATTCTTTAGAGGATGATGCTGTCATTTACACGGATGGGTCAGTAGTCCGAGGAGTGAGAAGTTCATGGACCTTTACGGCTCAGGCCGGAGGGAAAATTGTGAAGGAAGTGTCTGGGGCTTTTGCTTTGACCCAAAGTATCCTGACTATGGAAGTCATGGCAGTAAATAACGCAATAACATGGCTTGAGACAGACATTCTTCTTCTGCTGCTGCGTTCATCCGGATTTTTTTTTTTTTCGGATGTGACTGCGTTGTGTCTGTTTACAGCAGAGCTGTGTTCTTGCGCCGTTAGGCCGACACATCCGACTTCTGCGGGCATTTGTTGACCGGGTAAACCTTCCCGGGGAGACAGACATTCAATCGGGCATTGTCCTTAGTGACTCAATGAGTATGCCCAGGAGGATAGAGATGGGGCGGGCCCGAAGAGAGTGGCTGCTGTCTCTGGAGCGGTCTCAGCTGGCAAAGATTAGTTTCATCTTCGTGCCAGGGCATGCGGGAGTACAAGGGTATGAGCGATGACTGGGAATCTACAACCATGGTCAGGCTGCGAGAACAGCAAGTTAAAAGAGGTGTGGCCAAACAAGAACACTACGCAGGAACCCAAAGAAGAGTAATAAACCAACACAGAACTGGTTTCGTGAGCCGCTTCACGCTGCAGGATTTGCTGAGGAGGGGATCCGAGCACTTATGGACTGAATGGTTCGATGTGCAATGAGGATGATCTGTCGAATAACTAACTAACTAACTAACTAACTAACTAACTAACTAACTAACTAACCTAACCTAACCTAACCTAAACTAACTAACTAACTAACTAACTAATTAACTAACTACCTAACTAACTAACCAACCAACTGACTAACTAACCAACTAACTAACTAACTAACTAGCCTAAACTAACTAATTAACTAACTAACTAACTATTTAACTAACTACCTAACTAACTAACCAACCAACTGACTAACTAACTAACTAACTAACTAACTAACAACGCATTAAAAATGAGCATTGTCAAATGCTACGTATATTCAACGCTACTGTATGGCGCGGAAGCCTGAACATTGAACATGCAACTAGAAAGTCGCATAGAAGCCCTGGAGATGTGGATATACAGACGAATATGTCATATTTCATGGAAATAAAAACAATCAAATGCAGAGGTTCTAGAAAAAAACTGGGAATTAAGAGAGATTTGATGAAAGAAATAAAGAGGAGACAAGTGAAATATTTCGGCCACGTTAAAAGACATGATACTCTTATAAAAACCATACTGGATGGCAAGGTTGAGGGCAAGCGAGCAAGAGGTAGACAACGATACAAGTGGGAAGATAACATCATGAGATGGACGCAAATCAGCCTGACAGAATGTACAGTCAGGGCGAGAGACAGACAGTGTTGGAGACCCATTGCAGCCAACCTTCATTGTGGAGACGGCACCTAATTGATTGATTAATAAATATATAGAAATACAGGGTATTCCGGAAGACCGGTGCGGATCTGTGGTATGGCCACAATGGCTTCTAAAGGCCCGGAAATACGAGTTTCGTTGACTAATAAGAAAGAGGAGTGTTGGCCAGTGTCATAAGTCTGTCACATAAATCTCGGGAGTTTAGAATCAGAGGACATGGGGTCGACTTACTACACTTTACTAGTGATTCGCAGCAGTCACAAGCAGTATGAACATGAAAGAATTGGCAGTAACAATGGCATTCAGTTGACTTGATTCTCAAAAGCACACTCACCCTAGCATAATAAGTGGTTCGTTCAGTTAGCATAATCCAGAAAGTTCAGGCAGGTTTCGTGCGCAGCCGTTAGATTGAGTCCCCGCGGCGGTCCACAGATTTTAAGGTTATGTTTATCATAGTTCAAGGACTTGCTGGATTTGAGGGCAGTGAAAGATCGGATTAGTACCTGACTGATATTATATCAGACGATCAACCAACTGATCGAGCAAGTGTCTGAAAGAGTTTGGTCGAAACGATGATTCCGTTGGAAATAATCATTATCAGAAGAATGCAAGTGTTCATGGAAACACAAGCAGTCACAAGCAGTATGAACACGGAAGAGTCGGCAGTAATGAACGGAAGACTTGGCAGTTGGCAGTTTCCATGAACACTTGCATTCTAACTTCTGATAATGATTATGTGGCCAGGTAGAGGCAGTACACTACTCTACGGGGTAAAGCTCATCAATCAACGTCACATCTAGTCTCTGTATGCTGAGGATTTTCTACGGAGGAGGTTGGAGCCTTTATGGGTGTGTTCGGGGGTGCAATGGTGATAATCTGAACTGGCATGAATATATACTTTTCTTCATTTGTGTCCAAATTTATGTCACTTAGTGTTGATACAACTAGCAAGAAAAATCAAGTCAAACGGGGTGAAATTAAGCAAGAGAGCTACGCGGGAAGCCAAAGACAACCAACACATAACTGCTTTCACTGGTGGCTACACACTGAGTGACATACTGAGGAGGGGGTCAAAGCATTCACTGACTCGTAGTTTACAAGGGCAAGAAGATTGACTTCATTGCACTGGGTGTAATCCCATATGGCTCGGTCTCTTTCCTCAGGGCGGTCAGCCAGAAGCGTGGGGCAAAGCACTAACTCTGTAGCTCCAGCGACGTCCCCCAGGAGTCTCCGAGAAAATTGCACTCTTGAACCGAATGACGTAGGCCAGAATGGAACCCACAACCTTTGGAGCGCGGAGAGGTCGGCGTAACCACTTGACCACGGAGTCTCCTGGACTAATTGTTCCATGTTCAATGAGGATGAGTGACTGATGACTGGCTGACTGACTCTTATCTAATTTGTTCATTTACATTCCAAGATTCACAGCCATACAGCAAAACAGGTTATCTATAGCACCTTAGTACTCTCTTTCTTACATTCAATGATATTGACCTATTGCATAATATATTCTTCAGTTTCTGAAATGCAACCTTTGCTTGCCCTATTCTGCTCTTAATCTCTGTTGTGCATCTTCCATCTGATGTTATAAATGCCCCTAGATATTTAAAACTATCCACTTGGTAAAGAATTTTCCCTTCTATCTCTATTTCACATTTGCGTGTTACCTGTTATTTTTATTGTTTTGTATATCACCATTGTTACTGTTTTCTTTATTTTCAAGGAGAATCCTTTCTTTGCACTTTCTGTTACTACAATGTCCAACAGTTGATGTCGATCTTTGCATCATCCGCCATCATTATTCCTGGTTTCTCTTTGATTTCTCTCAATATTACTTAGCTATAGAAGGAGAAGAGATCCGGTGACAAAACACATCGCTGTCGTACTCCCAGCCTTATTTGTACATAATTTCCTTGTTTATTTCCCATTTCAATTGCTGCTACTTGGTTCCAGTAAATATTTTTTTTTAAATTATTCTGAGAGCTTTGCAATCAATATTAATATCTTCCAACATTTTAATCATTTCATCATGTTTTACTTTATCAAATGCCCTAGTATAATCTATGAAGCACAAATATATGTCTTTCTGCTTCTCTATTGATCTTTCTAATAGTGTCCGTAGTGTATATTTTGTATTATTTGCACCCTTTCCTTCCATAAATCCACACTGTTCTTCACCAATTTTCATTTTTATTGTCTTTCTTGTACTTCTCATTATAATTCTGAGTAAAAGCTTAGTTACATGGTTTATGAGAATAATCGTACGAAATTCTTCGCATTCAGTTGCTCCGAGTCTTTTTAGGTATAGCTATGAATACAGATTTCAGCAAATGGCTTAGCCATTCGCAACTGCGAGCGCTATCAAGAACAAGTCACCCAAACAGTTCAAGAAGCCTGATACGGGGGAGGAAAATGTCACGTTGCAAGACCAACACAAAGAGACAACAGACTCACAAGATGTGCAGCGTGGGGGCCGCCAAAACCGTAAAGAAGATGAGGAGGAGAGAATCTGCCAGCGAGCTGCAGCAAAGAACAAGAACCTCAGGTAACTTCAAATGAAGTTACCAGGAGGGAGATCGACGACAACCCACCACAGACAAGAGCCAAAACAGTTGAGAAGACAAGTGAGGAGAAAGACACCACAGTCGGAAATACCGATTCACAGACGATCAGATGGGTTGTCAAGCGTATCCAAGCGGAGCTGACAGATGAACAAATCCTCAAGCAGCTACAAGAAGAGAATCTTCATATCCGAATCTTGAAGGCGGAGCGGATTCTGACGTACTCCAAGATACCTACTACCCTAGCGCTGGTAACACAGAG
This sequence comes from Cepaea nemoralis, assembly GCA_014155875.1. Taxonomy (NCBI): domain Eukaryota; kingdom Metazoa; phylum Mollusca; class Gastropoda; order Stylommatophora; family Helicidae; genus Cepaea; species Cepaea nemoralis. The sequence continues at coordinate 818,616 of JACEFZ010017514.1, read as the reverse complement.
GGCCGCGTGCCGATCGAAGTGATGATGAACAAGAGAGCTCAACAATCAGAACGATTCATCCCTAGAATCACACAATGCTCAAGATTTCAGAGGGCCGGCCACAGCAGAGCAACATGTCTCAGTAAGACAGAGATCTGCCGATACTGCGCCGATCACCACGCCTTTAAGGAATGTCCGCTGGCCAAACAGGACAAAGACTTCCTAGCGCCCAATGACAAGAGAAAGTGCGCGAACTGCCGTGGCAAGCATAGAGCAATATACTTGGGCTGTCCGTACCTCCAAAGGCATAGAGATGTCTTAAAGACCGCCATAACTACAAGGACACCATACAAGGAAGCACTGCGGAGGTGCGAATCAGCACCAGGCATCTCACAAACCGCAACAAATCACAGCTACAAAACCAGATTGACGAGCTGAAGAAGCAAGTCAAGGCAATGCTGACACCGACTCTGACTAGCGACAACGAACAACTGCTGGCCGACATGAAAGAAATCCTGCACAACATCCAAAAAGAGATGGAGCGCATGGCCGAGATGAAAAAGGAAAATGAAAATATCCTACAAGCAATCAAGACAGAAAGAGAATTACTGAATGCTGAAATGGAATTAATCCAACATAAACCTGCAGAAGCCACGGATAAGACCACACAGAAGCCGCAAGATGAAATCCAACAAAGGACCAAGCCGGAACCGCAAGCTGAAGCCAGTAGCCCAACCACGATGTTCAGGACATTCAAGCGGAAACCAATATCCCGCGAGACCTCTGAAGAAAACCCAGAGGAGCACCATGACGACAGCACAGTGTACCCACCTCCACCTCCCTTGGAGGAGCTGCCTCGAGCAGTGCATAGAATACGAAAGGCGACAGGAACGCAAAAAAAAAAAATAAACTCAAAAGAGAAAACAGGCGCAATCAATTCGAAAGATGCAGGGAAGAGGATTTGCTTATGCAAGACAATGAAAACATCGAAAAACTGCTGCAGGCAATACACAAAAAAGGAGGCAAAAAGGCCAAATAAAAAGTCCATAAAAGGACTGCAACCAGTCAAGCTAGACGAGCCAGAATCAAACACACTGAGCAAAGAAACCACCAGAGGAGACGGCCACAAAGGATAACTCGCCGTCCAACGCCCAGCTGACGTCACAGACACAAACGCTTATATAACCAGTCCGAGTTAGGACTCATTTGTAAGACAGGGTAAAAAAAAACCCACAAAAACCACGGATCTCAACTCTAACCAAGGCTGAAGTAGCAGGTTGAACTAGGCCGAATTTGGAATTTTTGTTTTTGAATCAAACAAGCAAGCAAGCATCGCTTGGTAGATATCCACTGCTGTAAATATCATTCAACTCATCTCATCTCTTCATGTTCCTCTTGTACCTTGCGGTGTCGAGGTGAAGTATAAACATCGTGAGAGTGCCCGATTATGGGCTTCTGTTAAAAAAAAAAAACTGTCATTTACTGCCAATAGAGTACCTTGCGGTGTATGGTAGAGGGGTCTTTAAGCCTGAGGAATTAAGGCCGCCTGGCTAGTGCAGTCGCCGCGAACTGTGCAGGTTTGGATTTTCTTTTTGCCCCCGACTATGGGCTTCATGTATCGATATTCCCATGGACTCTGCTATTCACTCCGTCCAACGTTTACGTGGTCGGCCTCTTCCTCAGTTTCCCTCGGGTCTGTACATCATTGCTTGTTGTGGAATGCTGTTGAATGTAACCTACTTGCATGGCCAAACCATTTGACTTGCAGCTTTCTAATAAAATCTAGTGCTGCTATAACCCCCACTTTAGTCCTGATTTCTTCATTTCTGATCTTCTCTCTCCTTGTTGTTGTGATTTTTCTTTTCTCTTTTTCTGTCATTGTCCAGGTTTGGCATTGGTAGCATAGAGTTGGTAGGAAGATTGTGTTGTAAAGTGCTTTCTTAGTAGTTATTGATGCATGTTTGTTCTTTAGTGTTAGTGCCATTTGTCCAATGAGTTGGTTTGCCTTATTGCATCTATTTTCGATCTCGTCTTCTGATCTGCCATTTGACATTTGGTATTTCATCTTGTCCCGGTGATTTGTTTAATGGGGCTAACCTGATGGCTTCTATAATTTCTTCTTTTAGTATGTCTGGTTCTAGTTCTACGGTGGCTTTTGTGTATATTTCTTTAATTCCTGTGACATCTGATAGGATGTTGAGAAGTTGTTCGAAATACTGCTTCCATCTTATTACGATTTGTTTTTGTTCACTTATTGGTTCTCCAGTTTCGATGTTAATTATTTCAGTTAGGTCAAAGGATTCTCCTCTGGTTCGCATTGCACTTATCTATTTTGTAGAAGTTTCTAGTAGCCTCCTTGTAGTTTTTATTTATGGTTTCTCCATACTCTTCCCAGTCTTTTTGTTTTTCCCTCTTTACTATTCTATTCACATGTCTTCTCGCTATCCTATATTCTATGTAGTCACATTCCTGTTTGCTCTTCAACCATTTTTTATGTTTCCTTTTTGTCTGTTACCGCTTTCTTTACTTCTGCGTTCCACCAACTTGTTATTTTCTTTATCCGTGTTTTGCGTTTCTTCGTGGTTCCATGTGTTATTTTTGCAGTATTTAAAATGCTTGATTTGAACATCTCCCATTCTTCTTCCACTGTTTTTCTTTCTATAGGTAATTTTACAAAGTTTTCAGTTAGTTCTTTCTCATAATTTTCCCTTACTGCCTCGTCTTCATTCAACATTTTGGTTAATATATCTACTCCAAATTCTCCCAGTACTTCTAATTTTTCTATTGTGATTCCATCTGGCCCAGATGTTTTTCCTTTTTTCGTATGTTTGATAGCGTCAATGACTTCTTCTTTTAGAATAGGTGGACCTTCTAAGTTACTTTCTTCTGTTAATTCTGCCCTTTCACCATCATATAATTCTCTTATTAACAAATAGAAAATAGGCAGATATTAACTGGAACAATTCATTAACAAATAGAAAATGAGCAGATAGATATTAACTATACAAATTCATTAACCGATTGCTTAACACACGGTAACACACTGTCGGTACTTTCAAAATTATTAATTTGTTCATTTTTTTTCCCATATCCTTTTTACAGGACATCGCAGTCAACACCAGCATTTCTGCCGCTGTGATCTCCTGGCAAGTTTACATTCAGTAATTTATCATTGCTTTCTGAACGACCGGCACCGATACCAATGCAAAACCAACGCAACGCGGTCTGTTTCCAAATCGCGCGCAGCTGTGTTTCGAAAGCGGGTATACGGGATTACGAACAGCGTCCGTAAGCTCTTCGCCACGGAATCTGGCTATTACATTCTAATAACATATATTATCACTGTTTTGCAATAGTAACACTATAATAACTCGCAATGTTATTATAGTTTAGAAAATAATGACATTCCAATAACATGCCACACTCTCCGCACTTGGCATGTCGAAACACTGGCATTTCAATAACTAAAATCAATCAAGCGCAGTCTCTACAATGAAGATTTGATGCAGTGTATCTACAACAGTTTCTGTATCGTTATCTCATAGTCTATCTTGTCAATGCTTTTCGTCCATCTATTTATGCTACCCCTCCCCCCCCCAACCCACCCACCCACACACACACACACACACACACACACACACACATTTGCATAAATGCCGTCATTTTGCGCGTCAGTCTTCTACCTTGCCATGTTACATTATATAAGGGGCATTCATTTGAAATCCGTTCGTACCGCACCGCGAGTAATTGCGTACGTTGAACATGATCATGTCATAGTCATGTGATAAGTACTGACCAATGAATAAAAGAGCACATGCTTATCGTCCCATGATGCATAGGTTCTGTTTCTGACCGTTGAGAAAATGGCCGGGTTGATCCAACATCCGTCCAAAGAAGCTCAAAGAGCGGTGATTCAGTTTCTTTCATTTGAAGGATGTCGACCAGTGGACATTCATCGAAGAATGCAGGCAGCGTACGGTAACAAATGTGTGTCGAAGACAACAGTGACAGACTGGGCACAAATGTTTCGGAAAGGACGTCAGTTCACGACCGATATTCGACGGCCGGGTCAAGCGCATATTGTTGCAACAGAAAAAAAAACATCGCCAAAATAGATGCAGCAGTACAGATGAAAAGTTGTCGAGGCATACGTTCGCTAGCGAAAGAATTTGATGTGTAAATTGGGACAATTCATAAGGTCGTTCGTAAGAAACAGCAATATCGTAAGGTGTGTTCACAGTGGGTGCCACGGATGTTGACCGACCACCAAAAAGAAGAACGCATGGGATGGTGTTTGAACCACTTGCTGCGTTACAGAGTGGAGGGTGGTGCATTTCTCTTCCGCATAGTGGCAGGCGATGAATCATGGTTACAGGTGTCCGCTGGTAAGGTTAAGCTGAGCGCATTTTTTTTACCATGAAGGGCTACTGTTGGCCGACTTTACAGAAACTGGCGTCAACATCAACTCTACCCACTACTTGCAAACACTAGACAAGCTGCAAAAAGCCATCAAGAATAAACGACACGGCATGCTTTCTCGCGGTGTGATTTTGTTGCATGATAATGCTCATCCGCATGTCGCAAAGATTGTGCAGGAAGCATTAGCAAGCAAGAAGTGGGAAATTCTGCAACATCCAGCCTATAGTCCTGATTTATCACATGAGATTTTCATTTATTCAGACCTCTAAAAAAAAGCTCTCAAGGGGCAACGATTTCACACCGATGCAGACGTAATGAACGCGGTAAACACTTGGTTCAGTGAGCAACAATAATCCTTTTTTGCGGACGGCATTCGCCGCCTACCTAAGCAATGGGATGCTTGCCTGAATGATTACAGCGACTTCTTCTGGCCAACCCATGGTGCATAATTCATTCAAAATGAATGCTTTGTTTAATTCTACCACACCTGTTAATGTTTCTTACATGCTTTTGTAATAACGCCATTGGAACTGGTTTCAAATGAACGTCCCTAATATTTGCAATAGTGTGCAAAATTTGTGATTTCAATATATTAATATCTTCTACAACTCACGTTTCATTCTACGCGGCTCTGGTAGTGTGTGTCGTTTGTTTTCATGGATGCGACATGTTCTTCTGTGTACCTACTTCTCTGGAACCTCTCTCTATTTAATATTCTAATATCTTGTTCACTGGTTTTCTTTCTGCGCTGTACAAGACTTCACAATCTCAATTCTAAGTTTAATAGTGGAATGATATAATCAAAATACTGACATTCTGATGGCTAAAAGATCCGGTCAAAAGACTGATATTCTGAAATGTGAAATATTGCGGTCAAAAGACAGACATTTTAGTCACTTGAAACATTGTGCATTTAGTCTGAGAGTGGATAGTACGTGGGAGTATAGAGACATGTCATAGCCAGCTTTAACCACACACATTCCGATCATGTATTGCAAATATGGATTTCCGGGCCAATGTGGTGGGCAGGAAGGCGGCACGTTAAGATCGTGAGGTGTTTTATTTCCTTCTGGCTACGATCTCTTTAAGCATTTTCCTAAGTTTGGACTTGTAGTACAAGATTCCATCACCCAGCTACTGAGATGAGTGTTCAGTGCGACACTGTGAGCTGTGGATTTCAGGTGGAATGGGTTTTTTATGCATCTGTCCGCCGTGGTTTGTGTTGTGAAATGCATGTTCAGGAACATGGCAGGTGTACATTACTGTCCTCTACATACTAGTCTATTGATGGTTAGTGTACATTACTGTCCTCTACATCCTAGTCTATTGATGGTTAATGTACATTACTGTCCTCTACATACTTGTCTATTGGTGGTTAATGTACATTACTGTCCTCTACATCCTAGTCTATTGATGGTTAATGTACATTACTGTCCTCTACATCCTAGTCTATTGATGGTTAGTGTACATTACTGTCCTCTACATACTTGTCTATTGATGGTTAGTGTACATTACTGTCTTCTACATCCTAGCCTATTAATGGTTAGTGTACATTACTGTCCTCTACATACTTGTCTATTGATGGTTAGTGTACATTACTGTCCTCTACATCCTAGTCTATTGATGGTTAATGTACATTACTGTCCTCTACTTACTTGTCTATTGATGGTTAGTGTACATTACTGTCCTCTACATCCTAGTCTATTAATGGTTAGTGTACATTACTGTCCTCTACATACTTGTCTATTGATGGTTAGTGTACATTACTGTCGTCTACATCCTAGTCTATTGATGGTTAGGGTACATTACTGTCTTCTACATCCTAGTCTATTAATGGTTAATGTACATTACTGTCCTCTACATACTTGTCTATTGATGGTTAGTGTACATTACTGTCCTCTACATACTTGTCTATTGATGGTTAATGTACATTACTGTCCTCTACATCCTAGTCTATTGATGGTTAATGTACATTACTGTCCTCTACATCCTAGTCTATTGATGGTTAGTGTACATTACTGTCCTCTACATACTTGTCTATTGATGGTTAGTGTACATTACTGTCTTCTACATTCTAGTCTATTAATGGTTAGTGTACATTACTGTCCTCTACATACTTGTCTATTGATGGTTAGTGTACATTACTGTCCTCTACATCCTAGTCTATTGATGGTTAATGTACATTACTGTCCTCTACATACTTGTCTATTGATGGTTGGTGTACATTACTGTCCTCTACATCCTAGTCTATTAATGGTTAGTGTACATTACTGTCCTCTACATACTTGTCTATTGATGGTTAGTGTACATTACTGTCGTCTACATCCTAGTCTATTGATGGTTAGTGTACATTACTGTCTTCTACATCCTAGTCTATTAATGGTTAATGTACATTACTGTCCTCTACATACTTGTCTATTGATGGTTAGTGTACATTACTGTCCTCTACATCCTAGTCTATTGATGGTTAGTGTACATTACTGTCCTCTACATCCTAGTCTATTGATGGTTAGTGTACATTACTGTCCTCTACATCCTAGTCTATTGATGGTTATTGTACATTACTGTCCTCTACATCCTAGTCTATTAATGGTTAATGTACATTACTGTCCTCTACATACTTGTCTATTGATGGTTAGTGTACATTACCGTCGTCTACATCTTAGTCTACTGATGGTTAGTGTACATTACTGTCCTCTACATCCTAGTCTACTGATGGTTAGTGTACATTACTGAGCTCTACATCCTAGTCTATTGATGGTTAGTGTACATTACTGTCCTCTACATACTTGTCTATTGATGGTTAGTGTACATTACTGTCTTCTACATACTTGTCTATTGATGGTTAGTGTACATTACTGTCCTCTACATCCTATTCTATTGATGGTTAGTGTACATTACTGTCCTCTACATACTAGTCTACTGACAGTTAGTGTACACTACTGTCCTCTACATCCTAGTCTATTGATGGTTAGTGTACATTACTGTCCTCTACATACTTGTCTATTGATGGTTAGTGTACATTACTGTCCTCTACATCCTAGTCTATTGATGGTTAATGTACATTACTGTCCTCTACATACTTGTCTATTGATGGTTAGTGTATATTACTGTCCTATATATACTTGTCTATTGATGGTTAGTGTATATTACTGTCCTCTATATACTTGTCTATTGATGGTTAGTGTACATTACTGTCCTCTATATACTTGTCTATTGATGGTTAATGTGCATTACTGTCCTCTACATACTTGTCTATTGATGGTTAATGTACATTACTGTCCTCTACATACTTGTCTATTGATGGTTAATGTACATTACTGTCCTCTACATACTTGTCTATTGATGGTTAGTGTACATTACTGTCCTCTACATCCTAGTCTACTGATGGTTGATGTACATTACTGTCCTGTACATCCTAGTCTATTGATGGTTAGTGTACATTACTGTCCTCTACATCCTAGTCTATTGATGGTTAATGTACATTACTGTCCTCTACATCCTAGTCTATTGTTGGTTAGTGTACATTACTGGCCTCTACATACTTGTCTATTGATGGTTAATGTACATTACTGTCCTCTATATCCTAGTCTATTTATGGTTAATGTACATTACTGTCCTCTACATCCTAGTCTATTGTTGGTTAGTGTACATTACTGGCCTCTACATACTTGTCTATTGATGGTTAATGTACATTACTGTCCTCTACATCTTAGTCTATTGATGGTTAATGTACATTACTGTCCTCTACATACTTGTCTATTGATGGTTAGTGTACATTACTGTCCTCTACATACTTGTCTATTGATGGTTAATGTACATTACTGTCCTCTACATCCTTGTCTATTGATGGTTAATGTGCATAACTGGCCTCTACATCCTAGTCTACTGATGGTTGATATACATTACTGTCCTCTACATCGTAGTCTATTGATGGTTAGTGTACATTACTGTCCTCTACATCTTAGTCTATTGATGGTTAATGTACATTACTGTCCTCTACATGCTAGTCTATTAATGGTTAATGTACATTACTGTCCTCTACATCCTAGACTACTGATGGTTAGTGTACATTACTGTCCTCTACATCCTATTCTATTGATGGTTAGTGTACTTTACTGTCCTCTACATCCTATTCTATTGATGGTTAGTGTACATTACTGTTCTCTACACCATGGTCTATTGATGGTTAGTGTACATTACTGTCCTCTACATACTTGTCTATTGATGGTTAGTGTACATTACTGTCCTCTACATCCTAGTCTATTGATGGTTAGTGTACATTACTGTCCTCTACATCCTTGTGCAGTAAGGCAGGTGTAGATGAATGTCTTTCACATCCTTGTCTATTGATAGTTAGTGTACAAGACAACAAGAAACAATTGTAATTATATCCTAACTTATTGTTGGTTAGTGTTAAAAGTTAGTTGCATATCCTTTACAGGATGTCGCAGTCAACCACAACATTTTTAGTGCTGTTTGTGATTTCTTGGTAAATTTACGTTCAGTAGTTAGCCACTTCTTTCTGAAAGACCGACACTCATACCACTGTATGAAAACTAAAGCAAAGCGATTATCTTCCAAATCTCCCGCAGCTGTGTTTCGAATGCGGTATGTGGGATTACGAATTGCATCCTTATCACCTCTCCCCAGAGTCGGCTTGGCTGGTGTTCATTACAACAACAAAACAACTGTCTTTACACCTGAGTCTATAGTTGGTTGGTGTACATTACAACAACAAAACAACTGTCTTTACACCTGAGTCTATAGTTGGTTGGTGTACATTACAACAACAAAATAACTATCTGTACACCTGAGTCTATAGTTGGTTGGTGTACATTACAAGAACAAAACAACTGTCTTTACACCTGAGTCGATAGTTGATTGGTGTACATTAAAACAACAAAACAACTGTCTTTACACTTGAGTCTATAGTTGGTTGGTGTACATTACAACAACAAAACAACTGTCTTTACACCTGTCTATAGTTGGTTGGTGTACATTACAACAAAAACTGTCTTTACACCTGAGTCTATAGTTGGTTGGTGTACATTACAACAACAAAACAACTGTCTTTACACCTGAGTCTATAGTTGGTTGGTGTACATTACAACAAAAACTGTCTTTACACCTGAGTCTATAGTTGGTTGGTGTATATTACAACAACAAAACAACTGTCTTTACACCTGAGTCGATAGTTGATTGGTGTACATTAAAACAACAAAACAACTGTCTTTACACTTGAGTCTATAGTTGGTTGGTGTACATTACAACAACAAAATAACTGTCTTTACACCTGAGTCTATAGTTGGTTCGTGTACATTACAACAACAAAACAACTGTCTTTACACTTGAGTCTATAGTTGGTTGGTGTACATTACAACAACAAAATAACTGTCTTTACACTTGAGTCTATAGTTGGTTCGTGTACATTACAACAACAAAACAACTGTCTTTACACTTGAGTCTATAGTTGGTTCATGTACATTACAACAACAAAACAACTGTCTTTACACCTGAGTCTATAGTTGGTTGGTGTACATTACAACAAAAAACACACTGTCTTTACACCTGAGTCTATAGTTGGTTGGTGTACATTACAACAACAAAACAACTGTCTTTACACCTGAGTCTATAGTTGGTTGGTGTACATTACAACAACAAAACAACTGTCTTTACACCTGAGTCTATAGTTGGTTGGTGTACATTACAACAACAAAAAACACTGTCTTTACACCTGAGTTTATAGTTGGTTGGTGTACATTACAACAAAAAACACACTGTCTTTACACCTGAGTCTATAGTTGGTTGGTGTACATTACAACAACAAAACAACTGTCTTTACACCTGAGTTTATAGTTGGTTGGTGTACATTACAACAAAAAATACACTGTCTTTACACCTGAGTCTATAGTTGGTTGGTGTACATTACAACAACAAAACAACTGTCTTTACACCTGAGTCTATAGTTGGTTGGTGTACATTACAACAAAAAACACACTGTCTTTACACCTGAGTCTATAGTTGGTTGGTGTACATTACAACAACAAAACAACTGTCTTTACACCTGAGTCTATAGTTGGTTGGTGTACATTACAACAAAAAACACACTGTCTTTACACCTGAGTCTATAGTTGGTTGGTGTACATTACAACAACAAAACAACTGTCTTTACACCTGAGTCTATAGTTGGTTGGTGTACATTACAACAAAAAATACACTGTCTTTATACCTGAGTCTATAGTTGGTTGGTGTACATTACAACAACAAAACAACTGTCTTTACACCTGAGTCTATAGTTGGTTGGTGTACATTACAACAACAAAACAACTGTCTTTACACCTGAGTCTATAGTTGGTTGGTGTACATTACAACAAAAAACACACTGTCTTTACACCTGAGTCTATAGTTGGTTGGTGTACATTACAACAACAAAACAACTGTCTTTACACCTGAGTCTATAGTTGGTTGGTGTACATTACAACAACAAAACAACTGTCTGTACACCTGAGTCTATAGTTGGTTGGTGTACATTACAACAACAAAACAACTGTCTTTACACCTGAGTCTATAATTGGTTGGTGTACATTACAACAACAAAACAACTGTCTTTACACCTGAGTCTATAGTTGGTTGGTGTACATTACAACAACAAAACAACTGTCTGTACACCTGAGTCTATAGTTGGTTGGTGTACATTACAACAACAAAACAACTGTCTTTACACCTGAGTCTATAGTTGGTTGGTGTACATTACAACAAAAAACACACTGTCTTTACACCTGAGTTTATAGTTGGTTGGTGTACATTACAACAAAAAACACACTGTCTTTACACCTGAGTTTATAGTTGGTTGGTGTACATTACAACAAAAAACACACTGTCTTTACACCTGAGTTTATAGTTGGTTGGTGTACATTACAACAACAAAACAACTGTCTTTACACCTGAGTCTATAGTTGGTTGGTGTACATTACAACAAAAACTGTATGTACACCTGAGTCTATAGTTGGTTGGTGTACATTACAACACAAACTGTCTGTACACCTGAGTCTATAGTTGGTTGGTGTACATTACAACAAAAACTGTCTGTACACCTGAGTCTATAGTTGGTTGGTGTACATTACAACACAAACTGTCTGTACACCTGAGTCTATAGTTGATTGGTGTACATTACAACAAAAAAACACTGTCTTTACACCTGAGTCTATAGTTGGTTGGTGTACATTACAACAACAAAACAACTGTCTTTACACCTGAGTCTATAGTTGATTGGTGTACATTACAACAACAAAACAACTGTCTTTACACCTGAGTCTATAGTTGATTGGTGTACATTACAACAAAAAATACACTGTCTTTACACCTGAGTCTATAGTTGGTTGGTGTACATTACAACAACAAAAACACTGTCTTTACACCTGAGTCTATAGTTGGTTGGTGTACATTACAACAACAAAACAACTGTCTTTACACCTGAGTCTATAGTTGGTTGGTGTACATTACAACAACAAAACAACTGTCTTTACACCTGAGTCTATAGTTGGTTGGTGTACATTACAACAACAAAACAACTGTCTTTACACCTGAGTCTATAGTTGATTGGTGTACATTACAACAAAAAATACACTGTCTTTACACCTGAGTCTATAGTTGGTTGGTGTACATTACAACAACAAAAACACTGTCTTTACACCTGAGTCTATAGTTGGTTGGTGTACATTACAACAACAAAACAACTGTCTTTACACCTGAGTCTATAGTTGGTTGGTGTACATTACAACAAAAAACACACTGTCTTTACACCTGAGTCTATAGTTGATTGGTGTACATTACAACAACAAAACAACTGTCTTTACACCTGAGTCTATAGTTGGCTGGTGTACATTACAACAAAAAAAACACTGTCTTTACACCTGAGTCTATAGTTGATTGGTGTACATTACAACAACAAAACAACTGTCTTTACACCTGAGTCTATAGTTGGCTGGTGTACATTACAACAAAAACTGTCTGTACACCTGAGTCTATAGTTGGTTGGTGTACATTACAACATAAACTGTCTGTACACCTGAGTCTATAGTTGGTTGGTGTACATTACAACAACAAAACAACTGTCTGTACACCTGAGTCTATAGTTGGTTGGTGTACATTACAACAACAAAACAACTGTCTGTACACCTGAGTCTATAGTTGGTTAATGTACAGAACTGCCCTCAACATCCCAGGACAGGGAGTGCACCAGAATGCAATACCTTACCATTGTTACACCCTGAGAGGGGGGAGGGAAGAGAAGGCGCAGATAGAAATAACAAGAAAGGGAGGAAAACGACAGAAATAACAGAAAGTTGAAGATGACCAGTTGTGTTATAAATTATGCATGAGCTACAACTTACTGAGTACTCAAACGTGTATTCCCACGCTGGCAAAGTGGGCGACAGGAGCGGACCCGACGTAGGAATAAATTACTGTCACATGACAGGCCAGCGACTCAATTTATGCTGCATGTGGCAGCCATTTCATTAAAAGCCTTATTTACTTTTGGCAACCGAGTAAATGACCTGGCTTTGCGTGGAGAGATCTAGAGGGATATACCAATATTGATTGAAGAAATATAACTCGCCGGGGCTGGCCATCTCCATGGAGACATAATGCGGAACTCCGCAGAGTGGTGCGTATTCTCCCAAGGTTCCCTGCCGAGACAAACGGCGTCTGCGATGGAAACAAAGAAACGCACCATCTCCATCACTGGCTAATGCCGCTGCCGTTCATGCATACCTGATAATTTTATGTTGTATGTATGTTTCAATATTCCGGCCATTTGTTGACACAAGTTTTAAAGTGTTTGTTTATATGAGTGCTTTGAAATGTTGAACATGCCCACTTCTGCTATGTAATTCATCTCTTCCTGAGTTATGATTTACTTTATATAGAGGTTTCATTTAGCGTCGGCTATGTATAACATGTTTCTAACATACTGAAGATAACGGTTACCTATACTGTTTTCTGAAACATTATATACAACAATAAAAGCTGTTTGCCTCTTTCTAATAAAAAAAAATGAATATTTTTTTATAAGAAGAGAGGCAAACAGCTTTTTTTGGTCATGTGATGAGAAGAGAGGCAATGGAGAACATCGTAGCAACAGGACAGATCAAGGAAGAGAGGCTGAGGCAGACCACGAGAAATGATGCTGGATGGATTGAGACGGTGGCATTGAGGAATATCATTAGCGGAGTTGATCCAGAAAACCAAAGACCAAGATCTATGGAGAGTGATGGATGCCTACGCCAGCCGGCATGGCATTGATGATGATGATGATGATGATGATGATGATGATGATGATGATGATGATGATGATGACAACGATGATGATGATGATGATGATGATGATGATGATGATGATGATGATGATGATGATACTGTTTTCAAGACTGAGGTATATTTTTTTCTTTGCTCGCATTGAACTCAAGCGTAGTCCAGACACGTGTTTAGTGACTGGACTGATTTTGGCGTGTGGATTAGCATTCCCTATTACCAGTGTCCCTCACCATCAGGCAAACCCACTCCGACTTCTGAGGTACTTGTAAGCTACGTCTCCATGTCAAGGACGAGATGTCAACTGTCCCGTGCAGGAGTTGAACCGGCTACCTCGGCCTCAGTAACCCGAAGAATAAGAGCGAGCGCTGTGACACACTCGACCATGCTGAGCTGACCTCCGTATGCATGCAGTAGAAAGTAGAATTTATTTAAACAATCAAGTGTCGTCTCAACACACAAGGTTGGTGACAATGGTTCTTTTGTAAGCCTTGATTCATAGAAGTTGCGTACTCAAAAGTGAACCTATCTAATCGCACCTTAATCATCCATCTGTGCAGCCACATCTACCTACAGCAACCTTCTCCATAAATCCATTTCGCCAACCTTCCATTGCCTTGCATTCACCCACCCACCTCCATCGGGACCCGCTGTTCTCGAAGCATCTACAGACAATGGTTTACACCGTCCCATTATTCAGCAGCAGGAGTGGTTTATCCTTTAATCGGTGACATCATCATATCGAACATTATCAGACGTATTATTTACCTCAACACTTCAGCTATGATTTGATTGTCGCCTGCCAGGTGCAGGCGTTCAGATATAAGCAATTCGTTTTTTGTGCACACGGGATTAGTCGCGAGCTGTCAAATATGTCATCTACTGCCTATATTACAGGCTTGTCCATGGGAATGGGATTCCCATGGGAATCGTCCCATGGGATGGGATGGGATGGGACAGCAAACATTTCTATTTCCCATGGGACACATGGGACAGTAGCCATGTCATAGCAACTTTTTTTTTAAAACCTTTTTAAAGCCTTTATCCTTCCTTTTACTTTATATACCTGTATCAACTCTTTATTTCGTGGTGGTTTTGATTGATTGATTGATCTAGGAACCGACATCACAGCATTCGGGACATTCCCATAAGCGCTCCGTCCCCATCCTCAGCAACCAGCGAAGAGTTCCAACACTAATAGTTCCAGTAGCAATCTGATTATATGTCCGTCTCGCCTTTCCTCTGAGCGTCGAGCGTCGGCCAGATCCCCTCGTCACTCCTCGCTGCCTCATTCTAACCAGACTATGGTGATCCATTTGCTCCTCCGAGGTGTACACGTGCTCCCACAAGGCCGCAACCACATCTGCCTTGTCATGCATCAATACTCCACCAAGTTCTGCCGAGGCAGCCAATCTGTCCGCCTGTTCATTCCCCAGCACACCGGCATGCCCACGAGAAAATTTCGTGGTGGCACACAGGATAAATTAATAAATGCGCGCATGCGATCATTTTACCAACGTTTCAATGCCCATTAAAAAAAAATAAAATTACTCGCACTACTTTAATGAAGATGATGAAGAATTCTTAAACAACATTCCGAATATTGGTCAGATTAAAGGAATGCTGTACATACATGAGAAATTCAAAACTTTTTTTGACAAACTAGAAATTGATGGTGCTACATCTCATTTCATTTTGCTGTTATACTTCCTCCTAGACTACTATCAGTTGTACAAAGGTATTGTTGATGTTGACGAAGAAAGTTCCAGCAGTATGGTGAAGAAATATTGTCAGAACTTTCAGAAAATTATTGGAGAAAAACGTTGCCATATTGCGCCAGTTCTTTGGCAGTTACTGCAGCATTCCTTACTGGAGTTGACATTAAAGCCAAAATAGAAGACATGGTCAAGTCAGTTGTTACTAAGAAGAAAGGGAGTGTGGACACCAATAAATGGGCCAATGGTTGTATCGCTTTTTCTAAGTCTGTTGTTCCAACTGTTATTTCATTCATGAAAGATTTAAACCTTTCTTCTGAATCATCTGCTGTATGTGAAGTAGAAGGAATTATAGAACAAAAGCCGAAAAGTGATTTCGATTTATTTTGTTATCCTCCACCAAACAAAACATTTAAGTTTGATGACACCCAGAAACAAATGCCTTGAGGATGAAGTCACCGTGTTTCAAAAATTACGGCAACCAACTTCACAACCATTAAATTATTGGAAAAATGAACATAGGTTTCCACTGCTAACAGCAAGTGCGAAAATTGTTTTGGCCATACCAGTGTCCTCATCGGCAGTAGAGCGCTTATTTAGTGCAGCTGGATTGTTGTTGAGTAAGATATGACAACGGATGTTACCAGCTCTCGTTATAAACTCTGTGTATATCAGATTTGCATGTAAGATGATAATTGTGGAAATGGTTCAGGGATTACCTGGATTAACTGAATTATTAGAAACAGTCGATCAGCAGGAAATTGATAATGTGCTGAATGAGCAGAGTGACTCAGAAACAGAATGAAAGTGTCAGAACGACACAGAATTGTCATATTTAGATTAAACTTTGTTTTAATAAAATACTCTTGAATATTAAAATTAATAAATTCTGCTGTTTTACATGTCTCTTTGTACATGTAGTCCTATTTAGTAGACATTAACCCTAAACTTTTTGTCTCTCATAGAATGAGCAGAGTGACTCAGAAACAGAATGAAAGTGTCAGAACGACACAGAATTGTCATATTTAGATTAAACTTTGTTTTAATAAAATACTCTTGAATATTAAAATTAATAAATTCTGCTGTTTTACATGTCTCTTTGTACATGTAGTCCTATTTAGTAGACATTAACCCTAAACTTTTTGTCTCTCATAGAAAAAAATCGAAACCTTACTGAGGATTTGAACCCGGGACTCCCGAAGGAGAAACCGGCGTTCTTAGCCACTCAAATATAAGAAATTGCCAAGTGTCAAGTGTTTCATTAATAAATGCTAATAATTTATTTCATAATTATTTCTGTCTGGCCGGTTATTGTTTATTTGTTTGTTGCTGGTTTTTTTTTTTTCTTCTTTTTTTAAAAACCCGGACAATGGTGTCCTAATATGTGCACAGACTGTGTTTGTTTTCTTAGACTTTAAATTCTTTTTCGTCTTCTAACTTCTTCTTCGTCGTCTATTTTTTTTCTTCTTTTGTCCTACTGCTTTTGACGCGAAGCATCGCAGAGGTGAGATACATCTGAAGGCATGACAACAGAGATAAGTTTGAAGGCATGATCACAGAGATAAATTTGAAGGCATGATCACAGATATAAATCTGAAGGCATGATCACAAAAAACTTGAAGGCATTATCACAGAGATAAATGTGAAGGCATTATCAAAGAGATAAATTTGAAGGCGTGATCACAGATATAAATCTGAAGGCATGATCACAAAAAACTTGAAGGCATTATCACAGAGATAAATGTGAAGGCATTATCACAGAGATAAATTTGAAGGCGTGATCACAGATATACATCTGAAGGCATGATCACAAAAAACTTGAAGGCATTATCACAGAGATAAATGTGAAGGCATTATCAAAGAGATAAATTTGAAGGCGTGATCACAGATATAAATCTGAAGGCATGATCACAAAAAACTTGAAGGCATTATCACAGAGATAAATGTGAAGGCATGATCAAAGAGATAAATTTGAAGGCGTGATCACAGATATAAATCTGAAGGCATGATCACAAAAAACTTGAAGGCATTATCACAGAGATAAATGTGAAGGCATTATCAAAGAGATAAATTTGAAGGCGTGATCACAGATATAAATCTGTCAGAGAGATAAATTTTAAGGCATGATCAAAGGGATGAATTTGAAGGCACGACAACAGAGATAAATTACAAGCCATATAGATAAATTTGAAGGCTTAACCACAGAGATAAAGATTTGAGGCATGATCACAGAAATACGTTTTAAGGTATGACCATAGAGATATGTAATGAAGTCTTGATCACAGAGATAAGTTATTAAGGCATGACCACCGAGATCAGTTTGAAGGCGTGACCTGTTTCAACAAATCTGTCACTGGATATAGAATCCGGCATTAGGTACTAGCGTGCATGTATGACACATCATGGTTAATGCGCGCTGATATAGTAGGGCACTGACATTTAACAAATGGTTAAAACGGCACGCCACTTCAAGCAGCAGGCGGCTACCATCGGTGAAATGTATCACCATCAGACGCCCAAGTAACCAGCAATGCTCGGTCAAACGGCTACCTTATCCAGTAATAGACAGTGTAATACGTGGAAATGCCCATCACTGGGGCCTCATGTAGGTCACGGAAGCACCACCAGAAATATATTCATGATTGAGGACCTTCTGTACCGATGCCTAGAATGTCATGATTCGACAGTTCATAGAGCATGGCAAAGGGAGCTTTTGGCAAGATTGAAAACATACTGCCAATAACAAGCTGTCAAGGCAATAAGAAAAACTTTGTTGAAGTGTGCCACAATCTCTTGCAACAGGCAGACATTGGCTGTTGTCTAAGGTCCACATATTATGCATATATAACTGAGTAGTGCAGGATGAGTCAGCCACAGTTATCCCAGATCATTAACTATGATCACCAACTAGTAGTCACTCGAGAAACACCATTTCGCACACACAACATAGTTTTAATTCGAAACGAACTTGATAAAAAACACTATTCAGGAAATTCAGAAACGATCTACACATATCCTTTTCACTCCTGTGGAGTACAACATTGCCTCACACAGGCCTTTATAACATCACAATAAATGAACTGTTATGCCGAACTCTCAGTTAGATCGAGGATAACCAACTCTCCTGGATCTATCCTTTTTCCGGTCACGTTTTCCTCACTTGCCCACATAACAACAAAAAACAACTGTCTTCACACCTGAAACTCCCCGGGTGAAGTTCCTCTAACTTGCCCAAAACTCCAATTCCCTGGCCCATCACTTTCATCTATTTTTACCGGCTTCATCGGGACCCCCAATGGGACTCTATTTCACCCTTGATCCCAATTACAGATTCCCACGAATATTACCTTTCTGGGTTTTCCTTTATTTATCCGTCTGCTAGCACGTTTCTGCTTCTTACTGGTGATTTACCCTTGACATGTACGTTCTATACCAACCCACTGTGTTGGGGCTCCCTCATTAGCTGGAGATTCTAATTAATCTCCCTGGCCCACATCTGCCTTACTCTAACCCCGCACCTGCAGCCTCGCATTGTCACTTTCACTGTTCCTCACGCATTGTCACAAAGTGCTGTATGTAACTTATAATGTTACTGTATATGGATGTGAAAGATGGACAATAAACAAACAAGCTGAGAAGTATCTATTGGTAGTGCAAATGTGGTTTCTGAGGAAAATGCAAAGAATACCATTGACGGACAGAAAAACCAATGATCTAATGCCTACAACAGGCAAATGAAAACCATAAATTGATTCGACAAATTATGCGTAGATAGTCAAGATTGTTTGGACACATTATGAGGAGAAATAAACTAGAGAACTCAGTGATAACCGGCAAGACTGGATGGAAAAGAGCAGTGGGGAAGGAAAAGTGGAAAATATCTAAATGGCTTGGCCACACGGCATAATCGAGCCAAGAACACAGAGCTAATCCACGACTCTGGTGAGAACGTGTAAGATGGCGAACTATGACCGTCCACGCCTATAGGCATGGCACATAATGATCACGATTGGTTGAGACCCATCTCATATAAGAGGAATATATTTCCCTTGTATTCTACGGTTCTCAATCATTATCTATATGTGTATTTCTCTTGGCTTACCCAGCAGCTTGCAGAACGCTAAGAGTTAATGTACTAGTTCGCATATTTGCAACGATTGCCATAAAACGAAGTGCATATTAACGTAAATGAACTGTTTGGTTAAGCCTGGTAAATTAATGGATTGCACGCTCTCAATCCACGCAACAACAAGGGACAACTAAACCATAGTTCAAACACAGTATCCACTATACATTATAGCAGGCCTGTCTACTTTCTGAGCGCCAATACGATTTCATAATTGAACATTAAAATTAATACCCGCCATTATTTCCTATGAAAGAGTAAACAGTCGCGTCTGCCTGCATTAAACGTCACTGGGCCACTGGGGGGGGGGGGGGGGGGGGGGGGGGGGGGGGGGGGGGGGGGGGGGGGGTTGTTAGGAGGGGGGGGGGAACAATTACTAGTAAACTATGTAGCGGTGAATGAATGGACGGACGCTGTGTGAATATGTAGATTTCAATAGTGTGTTGTGATGTTACAGGTCATATCAATTATGTTGGTGGGGAGGATGTGTGTGTGTGTGTGTGAGAGGAGGGGGGGGGGAGATATGGTGGGTTAGAGAGGGGCGATCTCACCATGTCCTCGGAGCCTGCGCAAATTGTGGATTCAACACAGTAAAGATAACCAAATGTACTAGTGTGCAGAGTAAAGATAACCCCATGTAGTAGTGTGCAGTCATAGCTCTTTGTATAATCTAGGTCATGGTTGTATAAGATGCGGTGACTAACTTTGCCTTACCGTTGACAACAACATGTTGCATAGCCTTTAGCAAGACGCTGCCATCAACCCCAGGTTGATGTTCTAGTCAGTTTTACTTTCAGTAGTTTGCCATTGCCGGATTCGTGGCTTAGAGGTTAGCGACTTTTCTCCGTAATCTCGTATACTCTCGTAGGTAACGTGATGACGGTGAGAATCAGCAGTGGTTCGAATCGCATCGGTAACTTACGGGGTATGTGAGCCGGCCTCTCAGAAAGCAATGGCAAACTACTGAGCGTAATCTTGCCAAGAAATCAACATACAGCGATGTCCTGTAAACGATATGCAACACACACAAAAAAGTTTGCCATTGCATTCTGAACGAGGATGGAGACGGAGCGCTTATGGGAATACCCCGAATGCTGTGATGTCGGTTCTTAAATCAATCAATCAATCAATCAATCAATCTGAACGAGAAGTTAATGTTCAAATGCAACTGACTGGTGTAGGGGATGAACCCACTACCCGAGTGATAATATGATGGCACCACTTTTGAGAGACTGGAATCGTTGAATCCTTGCCTGCTGACGCCTAGTGCGGGTGTTTGAGTCTCGACTGCACTCAGAACTGTGAGTGGTGCACCTTCAGGCGTTGAGTGTTAATGCTCTGACAGATTGGCTTCTAATTCTTACGTCCAACGCATTCACTCAATTCTCCTGAGTCCCTACAAGGGCTAGTCACCATCGGAGTGACACAGGTGAAGAGACTTCTATACCAAACCGGTATACAAGTACTGTATCATCTCCTCGGGGACTATTTTGCAGAACGCAATTCGTAATCCCGCATACCGCGATCGAAACACAGCTACGGGCGATTTGGCAGCAGACCGCCTTGCCTATGGGTTAACTTAAAATGGTATGAGTGCCGGTCCTTCAGAAAGAAATAGAAAATTACTGCGTAAATTTGTCTACAAAAGCTGTGGTTGACTGCGACGTCCTGTAAAGGATGTGCAGTTAACTTTAACTCCTTTCTTACTGCAAACCAGCAGGGTGTGTAAAATGGGTACTGCAATTTCACATCTGTGGAGAGGCACTTTAAGATGTCGTCAGGTTATGATTCCGCGCATCACATACAGACTGACTGAGATGAGGTCTCGGTTGGTCATATTTCTTTGACGTGATTTAGACCATTCACTGTCCACAGACTGACTGAGATTAGGTCTCGGTTGGTCATGTTTCTCCATCATGTTTTAAACCACTCACTGTCTATAGACTGACTGAGATTAGGTCTCGGTTGGTCAAGTTTCTCCAGCATGATTTAGACCATTCCTTGTCCACAGACTGCAACCCAACACGCAGAATGAACAATGTGAGGGGTGAACCAAATGAGAGCTGAGTCAAAATCAGACATCACTGCACTTGGGGCATTCCCATACGCGCTCAGTCCTCATCTTCAACAGTCAGCGAAGAGGTCCAATACTAATGGTACCCGTTGCAATCTGATTATACGTCCGTCTTGCTTTACCTCTGAATAACGACTGTCGACCAGATCCTCTGACCATCCCTTGCTGCTTCATTCTCTATAGGCCATGGTAGTGTATCTGTTCTTCTGCATTATTCATGCGCTCCCTGAGTTCCTTCGCCACAACTGCCTTATGATGCATCAAATAACTCCTTAATGATGTGGCACCAGCCATTCTGTCTGATTGTTCATTCCCAACCACACCAAGTGTCCTTGAGAAAAGATCCAGCGCATGCTCACAAGTGAACAAATGAGAGTATGAGTGTGCACACATCTACACTGTGAGTGAATGAGAGCACAGACGAACTTACTTATTGACGTACATGTTAAACTCGCGAGAACTAAAAAGACACAAACATAGACTTGCGTTAATAGACGATAAAGGGAAGAAGCAGAAATAAGAAGACATACTATACAACAGAAGGATGGGAAGCTGAAGGCTTGGACCTGTCACCTCAGAATGACGCCAATGTCTGGCTGGAGAAACAAATGTATATCAACTTACGGTCAACTACGTACCCTTACAGTGGGATCATAAGCAGGCCGGCCTATCATAAAGAATGTGGGCAGAGCATCTATCTATGTCTGTATGTTTATTTCTCAAGTTGATGTTTTGGCCTCAGCGGATCTCTAGCGGAGAAAACAAAACGCAACAAGTTGGAGGGGTGCAGAGCACGATTGTGGCCAACAGACGAGGAGATGGTCTTGGGCATGTCTGTCACTGTACCAGGCCAACAGAGCTTAGTGGAATATATGGGGTCGCCTCATAACGGAAGAGAATGTATGATCGTCTCCTTATCTCAAATATGAATTATAATATGGCTCTAATTGGTGCCATACACCATATTATAGTCAGTGATACAGACAACGGGAAACATAAAGTTAAATATGCCACCTGTACATGCATTCACCTGGCAATGTTTCAGGAACGGGCTGGAATGTTATACGGCAAATTTTGAAAAGTGAGATGAACTTTCATAGCACTGGGGCCTCTGTGGGAGTCAACAGAATTGAAACAAATACCAACATGAGAATGTGCATCTGAAATGCCACTTAAGTACTGCGGTATGGATCAGCAACATGGCTGTGTGTGTGTGTGTTTATGTAAGTGTGTGTGTGTGTGTGTGTGCGCGCGCGCACGCGCTGTGATATAATCAGCCATGTGGAACTCATGAAAAGAAGTACTTGAACCAAGAGGTGAGGACAAGACGCTGGCACTGCTTGTGACCTCCATCGGGTGAAGTGCCCTAGGTACAAGGTCGGCCTCTGTGTGTGCGTTTGCTCAAAATATAGTACTCAGGATGGTATACGACCACATGATCCTGGACTACTGGATCACACGTCCAGCTTTCTCGGATAACGGCGAAAACCCTAAAGATCTATGTGCACAATATGCATATAAATATCCATCAGCAGTTGGGAATCAAAAACGAGCATGCAGTATAGGCCGAACATTTAGGTCACGTGTATTTTAAATGTATAAAACCTGTCCAAACAGAAAGTAATTATAGCACGTGTTTCGGGTATACACACATTTCCATCTTGGCGTGATTCAGAGTTGGGGCACTGTGATGAGATGCCCATAGTCTTATCTATGGAATAAGACTAAATCACTTATACAGCTCTCTGTGTGCAAGGAAGACTATCACTCATAAACCATACACATTCATATAAACACGACAGGTATGATTCTCTGTAAATGCCTTACTATGGATGTTCGTCCATCAGAAATGATGAGGACCATTCATTCATTGCATCTTTTTGATTTGATGAAGAACGAATGACTTGCGCTTTAGTTTGGATTATAGTGAGGAAGTGGTTGCGCAACGCCGTCGACCTCACTCTCTCGTCTACGTCCATCTGGTTCCAGTGGTGAACATGGCAAGACGACTGGAGACAGACACAGATGCAGTGGACATTAGGCTGCCACGGCTAGTTATCCCTGTATATATTGGCTCTCAAGAGCCTCGTGCCAACGGCCCTTCCGTCAATTATTTTAATTTTCAGTTTTAAGACAAGCGTATGACTACTGATAGGATCAACCAGATATCCATCGGATAGACGGACTGACCGCCAGAACAAACCACACACACAAGCGATTAGCGAGATTCTACCACAGAAGATATTGCTCGTCTAAGTTGCGAACAAATCTGCCGATTTACGGCCGAGCCTCAGCAGTTCCCAATGCATATGACTACTGGCAGGACAAACTGTACACGCACACGCAGGCCAAGAGTAGCATCGCTAAAGCGCGCCCTCGCGGTACAAGGTGATACATGCAAAACCACTGCACGCCTACCGACGAGCTATCAAGCTACGCCGGTAGGACTGACCGAAAAGCTATACTATCCATTCACTGACAGGCGTGTACACGCCCAGTGTTCGGTCATGTTAACCAGACATGTTGCTTCATAACAAGTTATAATTTGCTGTTAGCGACTAGATCTATACTGGACAGATATCCTCCTTCTCATAGTTGCTCTGGAAGGGCTGGAAGTTTGTTAGTCTGTTTGTTCCTGAGGTTACATCGAATACTACCTATATTCAGACAAGGTGCATACTCTTGAGTGGTCAGTGTGACAAACTGGTTTACTGGCCGGCGAGGTAGTGGGTTCATTCCCACAACGGTCAGTTGGACTTGAATGTTGACTTCTCGTTCACAAAGCAATGACAAACTACTGAACGTAAACATGCTTAGAAAATCTACCTGGGGTTGGGGTTGATCGCAACGACCTGAAAAAGACACCATGTGTTGGTATGGCTATTGGCTATTACCTTCTTAGACGTTTGTGGCATGTCCTTGACAGGACATCGTAAACAACCCCAGCATTTTGTCACTGCTTGTCATTTTCTAAGCAATTTTACGCTCAGTAGTTTGCCATTGCCAGAGCCCCCGTCGATCTCCTGCCACATCATTCTCTACACATTCATACCAAAGCTGAACTTGCAGGTAGACTAGGGATTATCAAAGGCTAAGAGAGGTAGAAACTATAGAAACCTCACTCTAACTCGGATGCTCTTACCCGCCCTAGATAAGGAACGCAATTCACTCAACCTTCATGCCCACGATTTCCTCATGATTGTATCACTTATTGAGTTAAAAGAAATTTCCACAAACCTTTATCTCCTTCTTAAACCGCTCGACATTCTTGATATTTGTCAGCTCATCTAGACCATACAGGAGAACCATGGCATCGAAGACGTTCTCCAGCAGCCTGCCAGCATGGACGTCATCTGCGGCACTGTCTCGACTGGTCACAGAGATCAATACCAGACTAGGAGGTTGGAGGAATGAAGCAGTAAACAAGCTGATACATTGCCAGCCATACTCACGACTCAATATGCCTTACTTACATCCACACAGTGTAACACTCTTCAATATTAGTAGCTCACAGTCTCATCCCATCACATCATGTTCCTCTTGTACCTTGCGGTGTCGAGATGCCGATACACAACGGAAGAGTGCCTGTTTATGGGCTTCATGTATTGAGAATCCCATGGCCTCTGTTATTCCCTCTCCCATCGTTTACATGGTCGGCCTCTTCTTCTGCTTCCATTATGTATGTACATCATTGCTTGTTGTGGTATGCTGTTAGTTGATAACCTAGTTACATGGCTAAACTATTAGGCTTGCTGCCTTCTAATAAAATCTAGCGCTGCTATAACCCCCACTTTAGTCCTGATTTCTTCATTTCCGATTTTCTCTCTTCTTGATACATTGAGCACTCTTCTCGGGAATCTAATTTCTGTTCTTGTGATTTTTCTTTTCTCTTTTTTTCTGTCATTGTCCAGGTTTGGCATTGGTAGCATAGAGTTGGTAGGAAGGTTGTGTTGTAGAATGCTTTTTTAGTAACTATTGATACATATTTTGTTCTTTAGTATTGGTGCCATTCGTCCAGTGAGTTGGTTTGCACACAATATCTGTAGCACAAGTGATCAATCTTCTTCTTTCGCACTTTATCCTCCACTGGAACATAAGCTCTTAACCAACACACCCCAGGTGGCGCTATCTTTAGCTATCCCACGCAGCTCCATCCATGTCCTCCAAGTATTCATTTTTATCTCTACTTTCCATCTTCGTGTGTCCTTGTCTATTTCATTTGCCTAGTGGAAAGGCCTTCCTAGTTATACTATGAGTATTTTCAGGTTGTCTCAATGTGTATCCTGTCCTATCCAGTGCCAGCATCTCTGTTCACCTTTTTATTCACTGGAATTTGTTAATTTCTCTCCATGAGCTCCACATTGGTAATTCTCTCAATTTATTTCTTCTATTTTCCGCTGGCACCAATTAGTGAATGTTTGTATTTATCTGTAATCGTATACGTTCTCTATGTTTCTCATCCACTCAGTATATCATTTTCTGAACATAAAGTGGTGAGTTCAATTCGATGCTTTGCTCTGTTATAATGCACGGGGTATCTGTATCTGATCAGTGCGGGATCTGTGTGTATGGAAGCCTGCCCATGCATCCCTTAGTTGTTTGTCAATGGTATCTCATAATCTCTCCAGAATGATCCTGTTTACTGATTTAACATTATAATTGAATATTCTAAGTTGTGTGCTAAGTTTAATTTAACTTTCACATATGTCCAAATGTTAAGCTTCTCTAGGCTTCTTATTCTGACATCGTTATCTGTTCGATTTCCTCTGTCTACATTGCTACCTAGGTAGGTGTGTGGTTCTGTCTCTTGAAGTGAGGTTTCTCCAAGTGAGATCAGGTCATCATTTGCTTGATTTATTATTATTATCCGTGTCTTTCCCCTGCGAATTTGTAAACCTCATTGCTGAGATCTCTCATCTATCGTTGTTAGTTTATCCTGTATCTGATTTCGTGTGTCAAACAGAAAACAGAAAGGAAATGACGTGAGCGAAGTCCATATCATTCAGCTTTGTCATAGGAGTCCACTGAATTACATTTCCGGCAGTGCTTGTTGTTTTCATAATCCAGTCTATAATCAGTAAAAATAGCATTGGTAACAAGAGGCATCCCCACCTCACTCCTGTTCTTATCACAAATGCATTAGTTAGTTCCCCCTCAGGGAGGACCCTGCCCTTCATGTAACCATGTGTTGCCTTCACCAAGTTAATTATTTTCTGTGGTATTCCATGTCTCATCAATTTCCATAAAGATTCCCTATTTACGCTATGAACGGTCTTTTCGTAGTCCACAAATCCAATATAAAGTGCTGAGTTTGGTTCGATGCTTTGCTCTATTATTATGCACAGTGCAGCTGTATCTGAGCAGTGCAAGATCTATTTGTTTGGAAGCCTGCCCATGCATCCCTTATTGTTTGTCAATGGCATCTCATAATCTCTCCAGAATCATCCTGCTTAATATCTTCCCAGGAACTGAAAGTAACATTATTTCTCTACAACTGTCACACTCCTTAGCTCCACTTTCTTTGGCAGCTTCACCAGATAGCCTTCTCTCGAGTATTTCTTCAGACTTCCAGGTTCTGCTAAATAATATGTGCAGTAATTCCGTTTAGGTGTTTATGTTAGTTTTAATGGCCTCTGCTGGAATGTCATCTGGACCAGTAGCTTTCCCATCCTACAGTAGTTTGATGGCTTTGCTAATCTGTTCCTTTGATAGTTTCTCGCAGTTTATTTCTAGCTACTCGTCTGCAGCAAGAGTATCTGAGGGTCTTTTGGGACTGATCTATTAAGAAGTTCTTAAAAGTATTCAGTACATTAGTTTAGTTTATCATTAATGTCAGTGAGAACTTTCCCATGTCTGTTTATGATCTGTCCACGTTTTAAATTATACTTTCCTATCTTCCTTGTGGTGCTGTAAACGTCTCTGAGGTTTCCTTTCATTGCAGTGTCTTCCGCCTCTCTTGCTAGGTCATCTATATATTGTCTTCTATCCGCCTTTATACGCTAACGTCTTTATTAG
The DNA here is from genome assembly GCA_014155875.1 of Cepaea nemoralis. Lineage (NCBI taxonomy): Eukaryota > Metazoa > Mollusca > Gastropoda > Stylommatophora > Helicidae > Cepaea > Cepaea nemoralis. Next base: position 790,970 of record JACEFZ010017514.1, on the reverse strand, counting down.
CTTCTGTATATTTTTCCTGGGCTCCGGCTTCCGAAGCTTTGGTTTTGCCATTATTTAAATTTGCTTTCTTGCTTCTCCTTTCTTCTATCATTTTAAGGGTTTCCGGTGTTACCCTTGATTTAGGTTTCTTTCTTCTTGCCAAGCACTTCTAAACATGATTGACTCCAAATGATTTCAGCCTGCTGCCAGCAGACTTCCGTACTGACCTTGTCCACTGCCTTTTGTAGGGCCTTGTATTAATTTGAGACTGTGAGATGTTTCTTAATTTCCTGATGTCTGAGGTATCCTGCATGAATCGATTTCTGTGTTTATGGGATGTTATGTATCTCTTGAGCTTCAATTTCATTTTATCTTTTATAAGATGATGATCTGCATGTACATCTGCCGCTCTAAATACTGTCCCGTCAGGTAAAGATTTACATTTCTTGTTGATACAGATGCAATCAATTTGGTTTTCGGTTTTGTGGTTGGCTGACTATTGGATCTTCATTTATGTAAGTATACACTGATGTAAGTACATACACACTGAGATCTTCATTGATTTAAGTATACACACACTGTGATCTTCACTGATGTAAGTACACACACACTGGGATCTTCACTGATGTAAGTACACACACACTGGGATCTTCACTGATGTAAGTATACACACACTGGGATCTTCACTGATGTAAGTACACACACACTGGGATCTTCACTGATGTAAGTATACACACACTGGGATCTTCACTGATGTAAGTACACACACACACTGGGATCTTCACTGATGTAAGTATACACACACTGGGATCTTCACTGATGTAAGTACACACACACTGTGATCTTCACTGATGTAAGTACATACACACTGGGATCTTCACTGATGTAAGTACACACACACTGGGATCTTCACTGATGTAAGTATACACACACTGGGATCTTCACTGATGTAACTACACACACACTGGGATCTTCACTGATGTAAGTATACAAACACTGGGATCTTCACTGATGTAACTACACACACACTGGGATCTTCACTGATGTAACTACACACACACTGGGATCTTCACTGATATAAGTATACAAACACTGGGATCTTCACTGATGTAACTACACACACACTGGGATCTTCACTGATGTAAGTATACACACACTGGGATCTTCACTGATGTAAGTACACACACACTGGGATCTTCATTGATGTAACTACACACACACTGGTATCTTCACTGATGTAAGTATATACACACACACTGGGATCTTCACTGATGTAAGTATACACACACTGGGATCTTCACTGATGTAAGTATACACACACTGGGATCTTCACTGATGTAAGTATACACTTATCGGGATCCTCGCTGTGGAATTCACATGCTGGGATCTTCACATATATAAGCATACACGCATCGGGATCCTTGCTGGTGCAAGTCACACACTGGGATCCTTGATGATGCCATGGAGTTTATACTCGGAGCTGAGGGCCTCCAGGGGAGGAGAGTGGAGCACTAAAAGAACATTTCACATTGCCCTGCTCCTTGACACCAGTCAATGCAATTTCAGAAGATGATAAAATAAAATCTGTCTGGGGAAACAGAGTTAGTTCAACAACTGGAGTAAAGTGGGTTAAAGTAGCTAATGCCTGGAAATAACAGAGTTAAAGTAATAACACAGCTAATATAACAACAGTGGAATAATAGAATTAATGACAATAATGCAACTTAGATATGACATGTAACTGAAGCTACAAGAGTCAGAAGACATTGTGATAATAACTGACACAACAACAGTATCTGCTCTTTAAAATGTCTGTGATTGGACCATTATAGAGTGTACCTGTTTCGAAATTCCCGCCATACAATTCTGGCGTCTTCAGTCGTCGTTGATTTCAGAACAGCGTTGTGATTGGCTGCAAACATGTGGACGGCATTCAGAGAACCAATCACAGGAAAGGGTAACTGAAAAGATGTTTTTGTTGAAAGATCAAGAAATAAAATCATAATGGCATGTACATCAAATCAGCACTTCTCAAACAACATTGCTGGAATAAATATATTATCATTTTATCCTGGAGATCTTCAATCAGGTTTAAAGGATAAACCTTCACACACTGCGCTGGGAAGTAGTGTCCATTTTTCTTCATCGCACTGTTTTCCCCAAAAATGTCTATAGTCCAATTTTACGACTTTGGACGGACTCTCGTGAGACCGGGAACACACATTTAAAAAGAGCAAAGAAATCCAGAGAAACCAACCGGACACATGGCCGGCTAAAGCACAGGGAGAGAGAAGTGTATGAATGGACACATACAAAACGTGAACAGCTTGTCTTTGATGGCATGATCAACGTTTGTACGGTAATACACTCTGCAATATATGCTAGGGGCGATGAACGATCTGTGAGTTTACTGGCAGTACTATGGTGTCGATTCTGTACTAAGCATGAATCAATTTTTCTGTTATATTTTCTCTGCCTACTTTCATGTCACCCCCCCCCCCCCCAACCACCACCACCTTTACCTCCCAAAAGCTCACTCTTTTCTTTCAGTCTCATAGCCGCATAAAATAAAGGATCATGATCATTGCTCATGTCGGGTGGGAAAGAGGGACGGAGGGACGGACGGACGGACGGACGGACGGACAGACAGACAGACAGACAGACAGATAAATAGATAGATAGATAGATAGATAGATAGACAGATAGATAGATAGATAGATAGATAGATAGATAGATAGATAGATAGATAGATAGATAGATAGATAGATAGATAGATAGATAGATAGATAGATAGATAGATAGATAGATAGATAGATAGATAGATAGATAGATAGATAGATAGATAGATAGATAGATAGATAAAGACGCACACGCATCTGGTATCAAACACTGACTAGATACGTAATGTGAGCACGTCCCATAGTTGTGAGTTGATGGTTCAGTTGAATGACAGATCTGGCTAATGAGATGTCCCGTTGGTCGTTCGACGATGTAAACACGTTCCTACAGCAAGTCGCTGTCCTCATTTAGAAGCGGGAGGTTGAAATCCCACTGTGGCCCACTATACTATAGCTTTCAATTTTCATATTGTCTAGTGTGTCTCTGCCGATCTCCGTGGCAAAGGCGTTACAGGCGCGGTTCGTAATTCCGCTTATCTGCGTTCGAAACACAGCTGCGACCGATTTGGCGGCAGACCGTGTGGGGCTGGGTTTTAACGTGATGGTATGGGAGCCGGTCGCTCAGAAAGCAATGGCAAACTACTGAACGTAAACTTACCAAGACATCAACAACAGCAGTGCTGGTGTTGACAGCGATGTCCCCAAAAAGATGTGTCTCTAATTCTTTCCTCCCTTTATATGAGTGCAAATCAAAACATGTCAATGTATTTCTCATACTCTTTCAATGACCTGAAGAGTTCCCCAGCAACAGACATGTTTGTATAAAACAAAAAGGTGGTCAGATGTCTCCAGAAAGTTCGACTACCATGTAGCGAGTACCGCCACGCGTGGCACATTGATTGGTGCATGTGAAGCCAACACATGGGGCGTTTGCAAGGGCCAGAAACAGTTATGACGTCATATGTGTCTGACTCGTCTGTTCATCTGTTACAATACTAGTGAATTGTTTAGAAAGATCATCAGTGCCTACTTTAAAACATCTCATCCCGCCCCTCTCTCCCACCGCCCCCCCACCCACCTCTGCAACTTCAGTCGCTCAGTGTGTGTTCTTTACTTTCCCTTACTGGGCTCTTCGGTTGCCATTTTACATAAAACTTCAAGGCCACGAGGACGTTGGCAGTGGAAAGGTCATACACCTCCATAAGCACATATCTTGAAACACGTGAAGTGTTTTGAACACATACAATCGGAGAATGAGGGGCTCCGCCACACGGTCAGGTTGCATGCTGAGTTTTCTTTCTGAAGGTCGCAGGTCAAACGGTCACCCAAGCTGCCCAAATCATGTGTTTATTGAGCTGGGTGCACTCGAACATGCACTGTCCCTTGGGGCTGTCCCGTGTGTGGGTGTGGGCAGGCGTGTCTGCTCACAACCCAGACAACATTCTGGGGCCAGTCTTCCTTGACGTGTGGCGCCAGAGGCTGGCAGGAGCGGCGGTCAGATTCGCGTTCTATGTTCTAAGGAAATAGATATCTTCTTCTGCTTCTGTATTTTTTATTTATTTATTTGTTTTTGTGTTCGCTGGCTTAGAACTCAAGCGTTATCAACACACGTGATACTACTTCTAGTGCACTGGACTGAGTTTGTGTGTGGATTAGCTTTCCCTATTACCAGTGTCCTTCACCACCAAGCGAACCCACTCCAACTTCTGAAGTACTTGTAATTTACGTCCCCAAGTTAAGGGCGAGAAGTCAACATTTTAGTCCAACTGCCAGTGTAAGGATTGGAATCAGCACACTGGAAGTTTAAAAGCTAGCGTTCTTATCCATTCGGCCAGGCTGACCTGTAGTTTATGTATTGATTTTGATTGTTTTGAGGATATATCTTGTACAGAATAAAATGCACAAGAAGAAGCTATTTTCATTCGTAACAACAACAACAACTAACACTTTAAGATCCTGTATATGACACTTGTTATTTCAACCCCGTCTGTCTCAAGTAGTTGTTGCACAAGGAAGTATACGTGACAACAATACATGTTTGGTTTCAATAGCGCGGTATGACGGGAGGATTTAAATACAACAATTTGCATCGATACACTTGCCCGTCGGCTTGGTAATCATGGGTTCGGATCCGCATTGAGGCGGGTTTTCACAATACACCAGTGTTCCCATGTTGACCCAACCTAAATATGGGTACTAGGCCACGCCTGGGAAAGTGAAGGCGGCCGGCGATATACTGACCACATCATTCCTGGAGTGGCGACTGATCTATACAAACATGGCTCTGGCACCGTGTGTGAAAGGGACGGAGATGGTATTTTATTAATTGAAGAATCTTAAGAAGCTGGGGAGGAAGTTGCCGTCAAAGAGGACGCCTTCCTCCAACTGACTTACTAGGCAAGCTAGACGCTGAACCAACCGTATCCTGTGGGTTCTGTTATTGTAGGACCCGCACTTCACCAAACATTCTCTCACTGAAAGGTCACGAGATACAAGTCCAAAGTGCTCCTTCCATTGCTCTAGGTCTCCGAGGTTGTTTGCTTATGTTAGTGCTTGTCCAACAGTTATCTCTCCCTTCTGATCTGCACTTTTGCAGAAAACTTCCCTCACGATACAGTGACTTTTAGCTCGCCAGTTAGGAGGGCCAAGGTAGAAGAAAAGATTGCCAGCAACGTAAGCGGCCGGGTGTTTTGTCATAGAAAACTAAGGAGGGTTGGCACAGGGTTGGCTGCCTGACCCTGTTGACAACTTTAATAAATGCAAAATCAAGCAAGTCTTGAACATGATTTAGACGAGTTGGATTTAGCATGAAATGAACTGTGTTTGTTGATTTAAAAAAACAAAACAGCAACTGCATGCCCTTTTTACAAGACGTTGCAATCAACCCAAACCCTTATTAGCAGTTTGTGATTTACTAGGCTATGTTACGTCTATTGCTTTCTGAACGAGAAGTCAACATTGCTGAAGTACAACTGACGAGTGTGTGAAATGAACCCACTATGAACAGCAAATCTATCTTACAGCAGCGTTCCACTGATGGTGTCTGACAATACAGACATTTCCTCAAACAGCAGCCACCCAGTGCACCAACTAACAGGGCCCCTTTTTATGCCATTTTGAGTGTGTCAACAACAACGGAACATGGAAATGGTCAGCTTGACAAGAACACAATCACAAGTGACAGTACAATCTTTGCGGCTAGTCAGATTTCAAAAGCAAACAGCAAACAATGACACTAAAGCAATTACATAAAAGGCCTTAAAACAACTGGATTAAGCTACAAAATTGGTATTTAGTTGCAAAACATAGGTCCTCGAGAGAAACGATGTATACAATCTTTCTCCGCAGAGCAGAAAAATCAATCTCTAATATGTCACACTTCTGTTGTGGCATATGGTGCAGGTAAACAGTTTCTATGACCAAACGGCACTCGATAACAAACGCCTTGTCGACCGTCGAAGGCAGTCATGCGTCTCCACAGCTTGAGATCTCCAATGGCATGTATCAGTTCGTGTGCTGACTCCCCTCCGTGCCACGACACAAGACTGTCTAGAATTTTCTCTCGCTGTCTTCCTCTATCTCTCTTTCCGCAAATCTGTCCAGCTGTCACAACGTGTTCCAGTTTTCTAGTTTCTGTCTTCTCATTATGTGGCAAAGAATGAATACTTCCTCTTTCTGATGTTTGTGATAATTTGTCTTTGCGACTGGCCTACCTAAAAACGTCTTGATTGCTCATTTTGGATGTCCAAGGAATTTTCAGCATTTTTCTATAAAACTACATCTCCATTACCCCCCCCCCCCCTCCCCCCGGGAAAGAGGGGGGGGGGGGCACAATCTAATTATCTGACACAAACACAGATATATCTAGAAGATAATTAGAAGAAAGAATGCCGAAAATTGATCCCTGCAAGGAGGGTTTAGAAGGCCTATACCTGCCTGTCCACTACTGACAGATTGGAAACGAGATCACGTGGTGGCTTAGCTGGAAAGGGTTGTCAAGGAGGTCAATGAGCTGCAAGTGGCACAAAGGCGAGCCAGTCACATTGTTACGATGGATGTAAAATCCTAAACATGCATCTCGGAACCACATATGTTATATTTTAATGTTTTCAAATGTTGGTACAGCCTGGACAGCGGTCTTTTGTCAACTGCAACTGACTGGGATTGTAATTTGAGCATAAGATTTGTGTGGTTAGACAGACTGCACCCAGGGTAACGGGCTATATCTACCCGTGGGAAAGTTGTACTTTTGCCAGATAAGCGGCCTTACGGTCTATCCTTAGCGATGTTCAACTGGGATTGTTGGCGTGACAGCTTGCACACGAGGACCTCCTGTTTTTTCCTCCTTACCCGAGCAGGCTAGATATCGGATCCCACTACCCAGAGAACAGGCGGACGTGTGATATCCTTAGATGTCCACGGTACTGGCCGGCTCTGTGACGAAGAGCTTACCAGCGCAATTCGTAATCCCGCACACCACGTTCGAAACACAGCTGCGGGCGATTTGGCAGAAGAAGCCTTGTGTTGGTTTTCATACAATGGTGTATACGCCGGTCGTTCAGAAAGCAATGACAAACTAAACAAAGTTACTTACATATTTTTTTTACAGAACGTCGCAGTCAACCTCATCATTTTTTTCTTTGTGTGATCTCTTGGCAAGTTTAGGTTCAGTAGTTACAATGGCAAACTACTAAACGTAAAACTTGCCATGAAATCACAAATAGCCAACAGTGCCGGGGTTGACTGCGACGTCCTGTAAATGATACGCAACTAACTGTAACCTATGGTCCTTGGATCGATCCTTGTTCCTTGAGAGCCGGAGGCCAAGACTGTAACTCCTGGGCCAGGGTGCCTCAAGTCGCGGATACAATTCTTGCTGACAGTTCTAACATACCACACACCTGTTGAATGATCTGACAAAGAAACTTGACCAAGGGATTGACGCCAACCTTGAAGCTCTTACAGCTACTTCCGGGTCAGCTGAGGTGATAAGACGGGCAGAAGATTGAGAAGGTCATTGTTTATTATTGTAAGAGGGAAAGTTGAAAACTATTGATACCAGGTGGGAAGCTTGGGGGAGAGTTGAAACTGGAGCTTTCAGAGATTCGCCAGTCTGGGCACGTTTACAATGAAGAGGTAGCCAGGTATGGTGGGGAACCACTTAGGTATACTGTTTGAAATCAAATCTGTGCCAAGGACGTTATCGTGTCTGGTGCCGTGGTTAGTTTGACCTGCGTCGCCACTCACTATTGACCTGTTGGAAATATGCCCACACAATTGCTTAGCTACAAAGAGTTGTCAAACAGGTACGTGACATTTGCAAGTGGCTAAATGACGAATAAAGGTAATTTCAATTAGCCAACTCATAATGTGTTATGATCAATGTAAAGTTCTAAGCATGTAGAGCGGTAACGCAGTATCTGACATGTTAATGAAGCCACACTAAGTAAAGGGGTTAAAGGCAGAGGGATAGGCTTTATTTCACAGGATTCTGTTCATATACGGTCCGGTCTTCTTACTGCCGAAGCACCACACAAAGTGCGAACTCCGTAACTCCAGCGACGACTCTCAGCGGTTTCCGATATAATTGCACCCTTGAACCAAATGACGAATCCGTAACCTCAGCGCGAGGCAGACGGTATAAACTCTTGGCCATGGAAAACTTCACCACACTAAGTAATTGTGTGTGTGTGTTTGTTTGTGTGTGCTACGATATCCACACACAGTATACATGTCCAGTTGTACTATAATATATATATATATATATATATATATATATATATATATATATATATATATATATATATATATATATATATATATAAAACAGAGTGTATGTGGCTTTGTGTGTTTGTGGTCAGCTATGTATTGGATGCGTTCGATAATGGTACATCCGATTGAGATGAAATTTTCTACGTCTTCCTTTCATTCCTGTGCAACCGACTATAATAGTTTCTTAGTGTAAAATCGGCTACTTACTTAATAACACATAATTTTTCATTTTTCATTATATAATTTCTATATAGCAGGGGGACTTCACTCTAGAAAAGTTATTTCAAGGGGCATAACTTTTAATAACATTTCTATATACTTTATAGTCATATTGTGGACTTACTTGCACTATTGTTAAACTCTTTGTCTATAGTTATTTTCAGGCATATGAGTTATAATAAATAATGATATACTCTTTAAGGCATTTTCAAAGTTTTCATAAATATAATGCATAATGCATAACATTGTAACCCATCTTTTTCTGCTTAAAGAAGTTATCAACTGTAATGTCGGTGATTAAAAACACATTTATTTAAAAATAATGGATGGTGTGTGGAAGGACATTCTTTTAAGTTACTGTGCGCCAGCTGCTGGGCAAAACCACGCCGGGTCAGATAGATAGACAGACAGACAGATAGTCGGGAACGGGAGCTTATTTGACTACTTATATGAATTAAATGAGATGCTCCCCACCAGGGCCTGGGTGAAGCCGGGCCGGGTCAGCCAGACAGACAGACAGACAGACTGATAGATAGATAGATCCCCTCCAGGGCCTGGGGGAAGCCGGGCCGGGTCAGCTAGTCTTATATATAAAAAAGGATGTGTGTGTGTGTATGTCCTTTATGCGTTCGCGAACGGTCCATCCGATTTAGATGAAATTTTCTACACGTCTTCCTTTCATTCCAGCGCAGCCAACTGTGATATTTTTTAGTGTGAAATCGGCTGCTTACTTAATATTATTTAATTTTTCATTTTTCATTACAATTTATATACAGCGAGGGGACTTAACTCTGTAAAAGTTATTTCAAGGGGCATAACGTTTAATAACTTTTCTGTATACCTTATAGTCATATTGTTGCATCGTTTTCAAAGATTTATAAACTCTTTGTCTATAGTTATGTACTGGCATATGAGTTATAATAAATAATGATACAAGGCATTTTCAAAGTTTTCATAAAAATAATGCATAATGCATAACATTGTAACTCATCTTTTTTATGCTTACAAAGTTATCTACAGTCATGTAGGTGATAAGAAACGGTTTTCATTAGAAATAATGGATGGTGTGTGGAAGGACATTCTTTTAAGTTACTTTATTTTGTTGTATGAATTTAATGAGACGCTACCCGCCAGGAGCTGGGCGAAGCCACGCCGGGTCAGATAGATAGACAGACCCACCTTTTCGCTGCAGTTATCTACAGGCATATGCGTTATAATCCTCCTCCTCCTCTCCCCTCCTCCTCCTACCCTCTTCCCCTCCCCCCTCTCCATCCTCCTCCTCCCTCTTTCTCCTCCTCCTCCCTCCTCCGTCTTCCTCCTCCCTCCTTCTAATCACTCCTCTTCCTTCCTCCTCCTACTCCCCTCCTCCTCCTCCTACGTCCTCCCCCTCACCCTCCTCCTCCCTTTTTCTCCCTCCTCCTCCTACCTCCTCCTCCCCTTACTCCTCCTCCCTCCACATCCTTCCTCCTCCCCTCCCTCCTCCTCTTCCCCCTACCTCCTCCCTCCTCCTCCTCTTCTCTCCTCCTCCTCCATCTCCCTCTCCTCCTCCTCCTGCGTTCTTCTCCTCCCTCATCCTTCTCCTTCCTCCTCCCTCTTCCTCCTCCTCCCTACCCCTCCCTCTTCCTCCCTCCTCCTCCCACCTCCTCCTCCTCCTCCCTTCTTCTCCTCTCTTCTTCCTCCTCCTCCCTCCTTCCCCCCTCATCCTCCCTCCTCATCCTCCCTCCTCCTCCTCCTTCTCCCTCATCCTCCCTTCTCCCCCTCCCTCCTCCTCCTCCTCCCTATACCTCCTCCTCCTCCCTATACCTCCTCCCTCCTCCTTCCTCCTCCTCCTCCTCTCTTAATCCCTCCTCCTCCTCCTCTTAATCCCTCCTCCTCCCTCCTATTCCTCCCTACTCCTACTCCTCCCTCCTCTTCCCTCCTCCTCTCTCCGCCTATCTCTTCCTCCCTCCTCCTCCTCCCTCCTCCACCTCCCTCTTCCTCCTCCCAGCTCCTACTCCTCCTTTTTCTTCTTCTGCTGCTGCTGCTGCCGCCGCTCCATTTACCCAAGTTAATTGTTGGGGAAGATGTAAAGACCTTTCAAGTGCTCTTTCTAATGCTTTTTGTAAGTTGGTCTTCGTTTATCTAGGTTGTTCTAACTGCAACCAATAAATGATTAGACAGACAGACAGGCAGGCAGACAGACAGACAGACAGACAGACAGACAGACAGACAGACAGAGAGAGAGGAGGGACAGACAGACAAACAGACAGACAGACAGACAGACAGACGGGAACGGGAACTTATATGACTACTTATATGAATTAAATGAGATGCTCCCCATCAGGGGCTGGGCGAAGCCGGGCAGGGTCAGACAGACAGATAGACAGACAGACAGATAGACAGTCGGGAACGGGAACTTATATGACTACTTATATGAATTAAATGAGATGCTCCACACCAGGAGCTGGGCGATGCCGGGCCGGGTCAGACAGACAGACAGATAGTCGGTAACGGGAACGAGAACTTATATGACTACTTATATGAATTAAATGAGATGCTCCCCACCAGGGACTGGGCGAAGCCGGGCAGGGTCGGGCAGACAGATAGACAGACAGATAGACAGTCGGGAACGGGAACTTATATGACTACTTATATGCTTGCTTGCTTGCTTGTGTTCGTTGGCTTGAGCACCAACGTGAAGTCCTGTATGTCGGATGAAGGCATCCTGTTGTCCAACATCAGTGTGATGTCATACAGGACCTGAGGTTTGCGTGAGTATCCGTTGTCCCCTGTCTGGCTTATTGGTGTGCAGACTGGTGGTTCCTCGCCGTACAGGCAGACACTCTCCGACTTCGGAGGAACTACTTATATGAATTAAATTAGATGCTCCACACCAGGAGCTGGGCGATGCCGGGCCGGGTCAGACAGACAGACAGACAGACAGACAGACATATAGTCGGTAACGGGAATGAGAACTTATATGACTACTTATATGAATTAAATGAGATGCTCCCCACCAGGGACTGGGTGAAGCCGGGCCGGGTCAGGCAGACAGATAGACAGACAGATAGACAGACAGACAGATAGACAATTGGGAACGGGAACTTATATGACTACTTATATGAATTAAATGAGATGCTCCACACCAGGAGCTGGGCGATGCCGGGCCGGGTCAGACAGACAGACAGACAGACAGACAGACAGATAGTCGGTAACGGGAACGAGAACTTATATGACTACTTATATGAATTAAATGAGGTGCTCCCCACCAGGGACTGGGCGAAGCCGGGCCGGGTCAGCTAGTATCTTATATATAAAAGGCAATCTCCGTCTGTATGTATGTATGTCCTTTATGCGTTCGCGAACGGTCCATCTGATTGAGATGCAATTTTCTACACATCTTCCTCTCATTCCCGCGCTGCCAACTGTGATATTTTTTTAGTGTGAAATCGGCTGCTTACTTAATATTATTTAATTTTTCATTTGTCATTATAATTTCTATATAGCAAGGGGACTTAACTCTAGAAAAGTTATTTCAAGGGGCATAACTTTTAATAACTTTTCTTTATACCTTATAGTCATATTGTTGCATCGTTTTCAAAGATTTATAAACTCTTTGTCTATAGATATGTACCGGCATATGAGTTATAATAAATAATGATACAATCTTTACGGCATTTTCAAAGTTTTCATAAAAATACTCCACAATGCATAACATTGTAACTCATCTTTTTATGCTTAAGAAGTTATATACAGTCATGTAGGTGATTAGAAACAGTTTTCATTAAAAATAATGGATGGTGTGTGGAAGGACATTCTTTTAAGCTACTTTTTTTGTGTTGTATGAATTTAATGAGACGCTACCCGCTGGGCGAAGCCACGCCGGGTCAGATAGATAGACAGACCCAACTTTTTGCTGCAGTTATCTACAGGCATATGCGTTATAATCCTCCTCCTCCTCCTCTCCCCTCCTCCTACCCTCTTCCCCTCCTCCCTCTCCCTCCTCCATCCTCCCTATTTCTCCTCATCCTCCTACCTCCTCGCCCTCCTCCTAACAACTCCTCTTCCTTCCTCCTCCCTTCTCCTCCTCTCTCCTCAACCTTCTCCTCCCTCCTCCCCCTTCTCCTCCTCGCTCCTCCTCCTCCCTCTTCATCCTCTCTCCTCCTCCCTCCACATCCCTCCTCCTCCTCCTCCTCCTCCCCCTCCTTCTCCTCACTCCTCCTTCTCCCTCTTCCTCCTCCTCCCCCTCCTGCGTTCTTCTCCTCCCTCTTCCTCCTCCTCCCTACTCCTCCTCCTAATCCCTCCTCCTCCCTCCTATTCCTCCCTCCTCCCTCTTCCTCCTCCCAGCTCCTACTCCTTCTTTTTCTTCTTCTTCTGCTGCTGCTGCCGCCGCTCCATTTATCCAAGTTAATTGTTGGGGGATATGTAAAGATCTTTCAAGTGCTCTTTCTAATGCTTTTTGTAAGTTGGTCTTCGTTTATCTAAGGTTGTTCTAACTGCAACCAATAAATGATTAGACAGACAGACAGACAGACAGACAGACAGGGAGGGAGGGAGGGACAGACAGACAGACAGACAGACAGACAGACAGTCGGGAACGGGAACTTATATGACTACTTATATGAATTAAATGAGATGCTCCCCATCAGGGGCTGGACGAAGCCGGGCCGGATCAGACAGACAGATAGATAGACAGACAGATAGATAGTCGGGAATGGGAACGGGAGCTTATATGACTACTTATATTAATTAAATGAGATGCTCCACACCAGGAGCTGGGCGATGCCGGGTCAGACAGACAGACAGACAGATAGTCGGTAACGGGAACGAGAACTTATATGACTACTTATATGAATTAAATGAGATGCTCCCCACCAGTGACTGGGCGAAGCCGGGCCGTGTCAGCTAGTATATATATATATATCCCCTCTGCTGTGTGTCCACCGTGACGAGGTAGAGGGGCTTGTGCGTCCCAATGACCCCAAGAGCTATGCCGACGGTAGCACAGCTACTGGTAGGGCCACCCATGTCGGACAGGTCAAGGGAGAGAGACCAGACGAAGAGACACACAAACCTGCTGCCTTGTAGGTAGACTGGGGACAGTCAAAGGCTAGGGAAAGCACCCCAAATACATGCTTGTCGAAATCGGATGCACTGAGCCACAGGCTTGACAAAGCAGTGCAACGTGAAACCTGCTGCCTTGTAGGTAGACTGGGGACAGTCAAAGGCTAGGGAAAGCATCCCGAATAAATGCTTGTCGAAATCGGATGTACTGAGCCACAGGCTTGACAAAGCAGTGCAACGTAACTTAATTCATGATGTCACAAATCAAAATTAATCGATATGGTGCTAATCCCGTGAAGTCCCATCAGGCGGTGATAGTGCCGGGCCCCCTGCCTCGAGGGGGTCCACCCATGACTACTGGTGGTCACCTTCCCCTGTGCTGTGGAGTCAAGGCACAGAGGAGTAGGTTAAGAGCTATTGACCAAATACCCCGGACACTCAACATACTACAGTGGAATGCCGAAGGAGTTTACAAGAAGAAAGACTCCCTAACACAGCGTCTTCATAAAGATAGAATAGATGTGGCATGCATTCAAGAGACACACCTCAACGCCAATCACAAATTCTCAGTCAGAGGATATCAGGCCACACGTTTCGACCGCGAAGGACACAAAGGAGGAGTTCTAATACTTACACGAAATACAATACCTTGCAGCGAAGTATCTGTGATCTCTAACAACCAAACGGAAATTATAGGTGTTGATATAATGATAAAGGACGTGAAAATAAGAATCTACAATCTGTATAGCCCAGCAGATAAGGATCTTACACTCTCAAACATGAAAATAACTGACACAAACTGCATTATTGTCGGAGACTTTAATAGCCGTTCAGAAAGATGGGGATACCCAGATACTGACAAAAGAGGAGATGAATTGGAGGACTGGGAAATAGACTCAAATCTCCATCTACTCAACAAAGCGGATGACACACCGAGCTTCTACTCCAGAAGATGGCTTACCACTTCTACTCCAGACTTAGCTTTCTGCACAGGAGACATCCTCCACAAAATTGATCGCCATGTGCTGGACCAATTAGCAGGTAGTGACCACAGACCAATCAAGCTTGAAATGAATATGGAGTATGTTCCACAGGAGCAAAAGCCCTTGCCCCGCTGGAATTACAAACGAGCAGATTGGGACAGATTTGCCATACTAACAGACAAATATTGTGAAAACATAAATACACGATATGGCAACATAAAGCAAATGGTGGAAAGTCTAAACAGAGCAATAATACAGGCAGCCACTGAGTCCATTCCAAGAGGAGCGAGGAAAAATTACAAACCATACTGGACTGAAGAACTACAAAGTTTGGAGGACAAAGTTGAAGATGCCAGGAAGACAGCAGAGAGAGAACAAACAATTGAAGCAAACATCTCTCTCAAAGCCATCTCAGCAAAATATAAAAGAACAGTAAATCAAACAACAAGAGATTGTTGGAGGGAAAAAACAGAAAACCTGAATTTTGACAGGGATGGAAACAAACTATGGAAACTAGTGAAAGCCATGAACAATGAAGGACCTAGAAACAAACAAATAACAATTAAACAAGGAAATGCCTTGCTTACAGGCAAAAAGGCTGCAAATGCACTAATGGAACACTATGCAAATGCAAACCACATTGATATTGCAACCGAACAGAAGAAAGCAATCAAAGACAAACAGATACATCATAGAAATACAGAGACAGCAGCAGAATATATGATGGCAAATCTAACAATGGAAGAAATGGAACAGGCAATGAATACCCTAAAAAAGAAGAAATCACCAGGAAAGGATGGAATCACAAATGAAATGCTAATAGGACTAGGCACCAAGGCAAAGAAGAAACTACTAGCAGTCCTAAATAACAGCTGGAAGAGAGGAATAGTCCCACAGGCATGGAAGGAAGCTATACTAATACCAGTCCCAAAGAAAGGAAAAGACCTGGAAGAACCAAATGGCTATCGACCTATCAGTCTACTTAGCTGTGTAGGAAAATTAATGGAACGCATTATCAATGGCAGGCTAACATGGCATCTGGAAGAAAACAAACTCTTAACACCACACCAAGCAGGATTCAGAAAATACAGATCCACTGAAGATCAAATAACCTATATAGCTCAGGAAATAGAGGATGCCTTCCAAGAGAAAAAGCACACACTAGCAGTCTGGATAGATTTAGAAAAAGCATTTGATAAAGTATGGAAGGAAGGACTGAAAGTAAAACTGCAAAACATGCATGTTTGTGGAAAAATGTATAAATGGATCAGCCACTACCTTGAGAACAGAACTGCCAGGACAAAAGTACAAGGACAAACAAGCAAAATGATGCTGCTGGAGCAAGGTGTCCCCCAAGGAGGAGTTCTTTCACCAACATTATTCCTAGCATATATAAATGACATCACAGAAAATTTTCCAGCCAGAGTACACACATCCTCCTTTGCAGATGACCTAGCCATATGGACATCTGAAGAATATATTAGTACAGCTAACAGCAGAATACAGCAAGCCTTATTAGCGCTAGAGGACTGGTCAAAATCATGGCTAGTGAAGATAAGTGAGGAGAAAACAACATGCACAGTGTTCTCCCTCTCAAATAAAACTCAGCAACCTAAGCTGGCATTGAATGGAAAAATATTGCGCCATGAAGAAAATCCAAATTATCTAGGAGTCACCTTTGATCGTCGCCTGACATGGAAGACACAGGTTGAGAAAAATCGAACAAGAGCAAGGCAGAGAATGGCAATCATGAAAAAGCTTGCTGGTACAACGTGGGGAGCAGATGAGAAAGTTCTCAAGAAGTTATATACTGGACGGGTGAGGCCAGTACTGGAATATGGCATTGCAGCTTGGGCAACAGCAGCTAAGTCAAACTTTAACAAAATAAGTAGAGTCCAAAACCAAGGAATGCGAATCATAACTGGAAGCCTGAAGACAACGCCTATTAATGAACTAGAAAAGATCACTTGTTTACAACCAATGCAGGATAGAAGAGATAGCAGAGCCCAGCAACAAGCAGAAAAATTTAGAAGATTGACAGACCACCCTATGTACAACAGATTTAATGGTTTTGGAAAGGGAAGACTGAAGCGTAGCAACTTTGTAGAAACTGCAAAACGAAGGATTAGGGCAGATCCTATACTTAACATATAACAGTCAAGCCCATACACAATGCACACAAGTTCCCAGCTTGGAGACAGCAGCAACTGCCTGAGATGATAGAAAACATTCCTGGTATTGAGAAAAAGAACACTCAGCATGAAACCGAAAGAAGAGAAATAACCCTAAACTACATAAAAGAACATTACCCAAGCAGGAATTGGACCCATGCATATACAGATGGATCAGCCAAAAATTCAATAGAGAATGGAGGAGGAGGAATTCTCCTAAGTTTAAAAAATGGAGTGAAAAAAACACATTCAATGGCATCTGGAAAATTTTCAAGTAACTTCAAAGCGGAGGTAGAGGCTTTGAAAACTGCAGCAGAAATGCTCCTGATGGAGGAAAATAAAGAGAAGCAAATAGCTATCTTCACAGATGCAAAGTCAGCTGTCTCAATACTCAAGAGCATTAACAGCACAGAACTAACTGACCTAAGAGCAGCACTCCATGGTCTATGCCAGAAATCCAAAAAAGTTGTAATACAGTGGATCCCATCACATTGCAGTATACCTGGAAACGAAGAGGCTGACAGACTGGCAAAAGAGGGCGGACGACTACCACAGCCTGACATAGACATAACCTATAATGAGGCAAAGAGGTTGATAAAAAGCACTTATAGAACCAAATGGGAATCTGAGCATCCAGGCCATCAGAAGGATGATGCATATTACAAACTCGACCGAAGAGAACAAGTAGCAATCTTCAGACTCCGCACAGGACATAACAGGCTGAAATACCACTTGTTCAATAAACTAAAGATAGGAGATACCGATGAATGTAATTGTAGAACTGGAAAAATGACAGCAAAACATTTGCTGCAGGATTGCCCAACGTATGCAGAACAGAGAAAGATATTTTGGCCCACACCTGCTTCATTTGAGGACAAGCTCTATGGAGATATCAACAAGCTCAAGTTGACCGCAGCTTACTTTAACTACATACAGGTTGACATTTAAAGGTGCATGAAGACCCAGAGGCATGAAATGGAATATTGCTTGGATAGCAAATCCATTATGTGGAAAGTCCAAATCGAAAGCTCGCTGTGTGGGCTTCATAAAAGGTGGAAAAGTGTCCTAGTGGCACGAAATGGAATATTGCTTGGATAGCAAATCCGTTACGTGGAAAGTCCGAATCAAAAGCCCATTGTGTGGGCTTCATAAAAGGTGGAAAAGTGTCCTAGTGGCATGAAATGGAATATTGCTTGGATAGCAAATCCATTACGTGGAAAGTCCGTATCTAAAGCCCACTGTGTGGACTTCATAAAAGGTGGAAAAGTGTCCTAGTGGCACGAAATGGAATATTGCTTGGATAGCAAATCCATTACATGGAAAGTCCGAATCGAAAGCTCACTGTGTGGATGTCATCTGCAGACTGCATACTTCTGGTTTCCGGAAGAACAGCCTATGGTGAACGGAAGGCCCAATATACGGAAGTGAGGCTAAGCAGCCATGTGCAGGACGTGACGATTCCTTGGGTGAGCCCAGTACCAGAGCGCTATGTATCGGCTCTGCAATTATGGAAGCCTCCTTGGATGGCGGGGAATGCCCATGGTCTGCCCCTGCCTTCCCTTGAGGGCTGACCAGGATCTTTGGCTGTTCTATATGGACCAGCTGGGATGGGGGATAACACCACAACAGTGAGAGTCAAACGTCCTAAGAAACCCCCGGGAAGGTTAACCCGGTCAACAAATGCCCGCAGAAGTCGGATGTGTCGGCCTAACGGCGCAAGAACGCAGCTCTGCTGTAAACAGGCACAACGCAATCACATCCGAAAAAAAACTCCGGATGAACGAAGAAGAAGAAGATATATATATATATATATATATATATATATATATATATATATATATATATATATTATATATATATATATATATATATATATATATATATATATATATATATATAGCTAGTCATCGACTTACGACCTATGCAACTTACGACCGTTCGACTTTACGACCACAATCACTAGCCATATTAGATTTCAGATTTATTAACTCGAGTCTAGTGCTTCCACATTGACGTGGAAAGGCCTTAGGTTCATACCAGAGTGCGTCAGCGTTGCCAGTAGTGGGTTGTGCTCAATATTTAAAGATTTATTTCTGCCTCAATTATCAGTCCAACGGCGTTGTCTGCAAAGATCAGGCTGTGTGACGGTTTATTCCATGCTCAGTCTTCCTAGACTTAGATGAATAACCTGATTTTTGCAGATGATGCTGCAGTTACGACCCACTCTGAGGAAGAATTACAATGTCTACTATCTGCATTCTCCAATGCTTGTTCAGAATTTGGTTTAACAATTAGCAAAAAGAAGACACAGATTATGTCACAAGGTGCACATGGGGTACCATCAATCTTTATTGATGACGCCGAACTAGAGATGGTAGACCATGTAATAATAATGTTTCCTATAGTATTTTCCACACCTGTATTTTGTATGTTTTGCAAATATTAAACCAGTTGTACATGTACAGTTAATGCAGTGTTTTTCTTACCTGACGATGTAAAAATAAGAAACAAAATGGTGTAGAGATGATACAAATGGCACAAAATGAACATCGAAAATTATGATTTTGTAACGGTGTGAAGTATAGAGGACTAACAAGTCTTGGGCGAATACCAAATATCTTTATTGCACATAGATGACAGCTTGATCAACCTTCTTACAACATGGCGACTTCTCTCCTTCAGCCCCAGATGTAAACTAACTCCTAACAACAAACTACGTCACGACTTGAGCATCTTTCTTCCCATTCCATCCCGATGCTCAAGCGTGCTGTAGCTTTTTCCCACCTAATACCCACATTCTGCTACACCTTCCTATGTTTTCTAAAGACTTTTTCCCTTAAAAAGTCTTTACTCCCAATCCCCCTACTCTATTCCCTCTCTTTCCTTACCTCCCACAGCTCCTCTAATCTTCCCCAAACCAACTTTATTTTAAGTAAAACAATCTATTCGTAACTCTTTCCCCTGCCATATAGTAATCCACTATATATTTCTTGTTCGTTCTTGGCTCCTCAAGGTTCCTGTACAAAATATATATATCATAAGAACAGCTCGTATAAATCGTTATCGTATACTTGACATTATGAAATTCCTCACTCTTTCACAACGCAGGATGGACAGAAACAATGTAGTTAGAAAAAGTAAAGAAGGGGTGCGCACCCAGTGAAAAGCATAAAGAACGAATAGTCAACATGATCACATTTACATAAAGTAATGAATAGTCAACACAATCACATTTACCTCCCTTGCCAATAAAAAATTTTTGTAAAATAATTTTTAAAATACATCTTATGAAATAGATCTTTGTTCTCTATAAATCAAGTTGACATAAGTTTACTCAACATTTATATATTCAACATTTATATTGCCATCCACAATCTTGTCTATATTTCCGTTATCTCATCTTTGACCACGAGCCAATGTTCATATTCCATGAACATTTTTAATTTAATTAACGCTGGTTTTTCACAGCTCCTATATCTTGCCCCCTCACATCCCATGATCTGCTTCTTTGTCCACCTATATATATACCCCCGCTTATATGCTGCCATTCACAGTCTCCCCCCTTTTTTTTATATACCAACCTTATATCTTCATATAATGCTGACTTTAATGCAGCTTCTATTTTACTTCCTAATACTTCATATCTATAAGAACCTCTTCATGCCGATTATCACAGCAACTTAATATTCACAAAGAGAATGTGTCTCTCTATTAGCCCTCAGTAGTTTTATTAACTCTTTTCTGAACGAAGGGTCTTAAATAAAGCCCCATGTATTTTCTTTGAAAATTAAACTTTATAACATATTTATTAACAAGGTAACCTAATACACAAAACAACTTAATTAAATTATGAGTTAAGCGAAATAAAATCAAAACAAGACATTATACCCCCCAACTCATTCAAAGAAAAACACATTTTAAAATAATATAACATGCATCTTATCAAATCAGAAGAAAATATTCTATTATTACCTATCACTATTGGTCTCTTTTACGGACCAATAGTTTGTACGCAAAAGTCTAAGAACACAATAATCCTATTCTAAAATCAAATAATAACAATAATTTTACAGAACCAAATCAAGCAAAAAACATATTATATATGAGGCATTAAAAACTCAGATTCAATAACACAACTGTCTTCTCGCTAAAGAGAAGGTTTTCAAAAAAAATAATTCACATAGAATTACTTAAGGTGACCAAGCAACATTGTCCTCCTATACGAACCAACGTAACACATATCTATTCACACAAGTCATTTTTTTTAAACCGAGAAACTAAAACAACTCACTGCCAAGTATATATCTGTTATCTACAGACCAATTTCTAACTTAAAACAATATCTGTTCTTTCCACAAAAGTCTTTAGCTAACAATGAGCGTATTATCTACCAATAGAACCTGTGGTTCGACACACCAATTGTTTCTCCTGGATTTGTTCCCCATATTACTACAACTACTTAATCATTACCATTAACCACGGTATTTCTAGTACCAATGAACACTTGTCTATTTACTATAGAGTACATCTACCTGCTGTACCATTGACTAACTTATCTATCTAAGAAAACTCAAGAAGTTGAAACATAAAATCAACCAGCAATTCCATCACAGAGAAAAAAAAATATATATGCCTCACTCGAACCTACATCTATATTAGTTATCTTAATGCTTAACTACTCCTCAAGACCACCTATGAAAAGTATCAATAGAAGGCTTTTCCATTTCCACCGTTTCATATACTTCATCAAGTATCTCTTTCCTTTTTAAATCATGTAAGTTATATCTTGCTATCTGCAGTATTTTCTATTTACCTCCTACGTTTCCACTTCTTCAATAACTCCAAGTTTCTTTGAATAAGTGCTATCTCCACATCAATATCTTCTTCTTCGTATAACTTATTAGTTTCTTCCATACTACTATTTGATTCTGACTTTTCATCCATTTCCACTTCTTCCTCTGTATGTCTCTCGCTAGCAGCCGCTAATCTCTTCCGTTCAATATCCCATCTAATTCGTCTATCATTATTTCTTAAGGACCTTTCTAGTAGAGGCATATCTTCACCGCTTGTTGAATAATCTCTAATTCTCCTCTGTCTTTTTACTTCTCTTTCTCTTTGTTTATCCATTCTTCTTTTCGTTGCTTGTCTAGTATTCTTAAATGGGACACCTATTTCCTCTTCCATAGATTCTATACTATCATAATGACTCTCATTCACATTTTCTTCTCCCATCGTTTTCGGTATTGTCTGTTCTTGGGTATCATCGTAAACTGGAGTTGTTATTAACTGATTTTGTGCTGGATCTTTTCTAAAACCTGGGGTTATTGTAGCTCTTCTGACGACTTGTTCATCTAAGTATCCGGTGTCTGAATAATAATTATTATTATAATTATTATTTCCCTTCTCATCATCATCTCTTCTTAAGTGTTCCACGTGTGCCCTTGCCACATGTCCCGTGACCTGGTTCTTGATACTATACGATACATTTCCTAGCTTTTCCAAAACGTAATAACCTGGGACCCAACGAGCATCAAACTTAGAGTTCCTTCTATGCTTCTTGTAATAAACTCTATCACCTACTTTAAACTCCTGCAATTTTGTATTCACGTTTTTGTACTTTTTCTGTCTTTCTCTAGCTTTAATTATATTATTCTTTAATCTTACGTGTGCTTTATGCATTTCTTGTATGATGGTCTCTTGAAAGTCTTCCCCCATATACTTCCGTCTTGGTTTTAACAGATTATCTATAGGTAGTACTGGTTCTCTCCCGTGTATTAAATAGAATGGTGAAAACCCCGTGCTCTCATTTTGATTTGTGCGTATAGCACTAAGCGCTGGTCCCAAGAATAGATCCCAATCTTTTTCATGTTCATCAACAATCTTTGCTATAATATCGTATAATGTCCTATGTTGTCGTTCGTTCTTAGCATTTGAAGAAGGTCTATAGTATGAGGTCTTTATATGTTTTATATTCAAATCTTTTAATAACTTTTCGAATTTTTTATTTACAAATTCTTTACCATTATCCGTAAGTATGCTTTGTGGACAACTAAATCTTGGTACGAATTCTTGTAAAAAAATATTAATGACAGTATCTGCGCTCTTATCTGGGATTGCATAAACTTCCGGCCAAAGACTGTAGACGTCTACTATATGAATTAAATACACGTTTCCTGACAATGTTCTAGGGTGAGGACCCGATATATCTAAACTAATTTTTTGCATTGGAAACTGAGGAATATCTGTATCTTGTAAGGGACACTTAATTGTTTTCATATTCCTTAACCTGCATCTTTCACACGTATCTACATATTTGCAAGCAGATTTAAATAAGTTCGGCCAATAATATTTACTCATAAGTGCTTTCACCAATTTATCACGACCGAGATGACCATTCTCATCATGATATGCTTTTAAAACTTCATTTTCCAAATGTTTTGGAATATATTTCCTTCGCTGTTCGTTCCTTTCACACATATAATATAACTGTTCGTCCTCTTGTAAAACTAAATAATTCTTCTTATATTTGTTCTCCTCCGTTTCTTTTAATTTCTGTTTTATTTGTAAGACTTTTGGATCTAATTCTTGTTCTTCTTTCATATTAAATTGTGCTAAATGTGGGTCTTCTGCTCTAGGTTCAGACTCTTGATCCGATGGTAAACTCTCAAACTCTTCTCTATTTATTATGGCAGAATCTAATATATTTACTTGCCAGTTTCGGTCGTCGATCTCTGGTTCACCTTCATCTTCTGTGTCTCCTGATGACTGTGGATACGGGATCCTAGACAATAAATCAGCACATGTGTTAATCCTACCTGGTATGTATTCAATTTTTGTATTGTATCCCTGTAGATTCAATGCCCACGTCTGTATTTTCCTGTTCTGCACTGGGGCTTCTAATAGAGATTTTAAAGGCATATGGTCAGTTCTAATAACAAAATTTGCGTTATGTAAGTAGTAATTTAGTTTCTGTAGAGCGTAGTGTATAGCATAAGCCTCCTTCTCAATAGTCGACCATTTTCGTTGCGACCTGCTAAGTTTATGAGATAAGAAATAAATTGGCCTTTCATTTTTAACCCCTGGTATTCCAGACTCTTTTCCTTCATATGGTTGAACCAAACACGCTCCTATAGCATTATCCGAAGCATCTGTATATAGTATTAACTGTTTATTCAAATCTGGATGCGTCAATAGTGGTACCACTGTTAAGCTATTTTTTAAAAACTCGAACGCTTTTTGACACTCATCATCCCACTTAAATCTAGCGTATTTGCCCGTTAAATTAGTAATAGGTTCTGCTATCTTTGAAAACCCTGGGATAAAGCGCCTATAATACCCACAAGTTCCTATAAACGCACGCACTTCTTTTACGTTAGTTGGAGGAGGTAATTCTTTAATAACCTTTATCTTGTCTTGGTCTGGTTTAATTCCGTCTCTATTAATAATATACCCCAAATATTTTGTTTCTGTTTTTAAAAACTGGCACTTACTAAGCTTCAATTTAACATCATGTATTCTTAATCTGTCGAATACTAGTCTGACATGTTTTAAGTGATCGTCCACATCCCCTGCTGTATAGATTAGAATGTCGTCTATGTATGCTAATGCAAACTTTTGCATACCCTCTAATACCTCATTTATTAAGAGCATGTAGTGAGATGGAGCCGTACGAACCCCGAATGGCATTCGTAAGAATTCGTAAGAACCCATATGAGTACAGAAAGCACTTTTCTTTTGAGCGTCTTCCGACATCGGGATACACCAGAATCCTGATCTTGCGTCTAGTGTCGTGAAGAATGTAGAGCCATTAAGCAACCCCAAAATATCATCAATCACCGGCAGTGGGTACGCTACATTCTTAGTGATTTTGTTCAACGCCCGATAGTCACAGCAGAATCGATTTGAACCATCAGGTTTGGTCACGATTACTATCGGAGATGACCATTCTGACTTCGATCTTGTTATTATCCCTGCTTTCAACATATCTTCTATTGCCTTTTCAACAACTTCTCTATTTCTTAATGGAGTTCTATATGGTTTTAAACTAATTGGTGGATGGTCTCCCGTATCTATTTCCATTGTAACTGTTTTTGTCCTTCCCAATTCTAAATCATTAATTGCAAATACATCCTGATTTTCTTTTATAAGTTGTTCTAATACTTTCTTATTTTCTGGTGGAGCTTTTAACTGTGCCAACAATTCTTGTTCCCTTGTCATTTTGTCTAGTGAATGTATTTGGGCTGTATTTCTTCTGAATGGATGGATCAATTCATCCATTTGCACGTTCCCTCTACTTCCGCGTCCGCGTCTGTTACTAATTCTTTCACTAGAAGTTTGTGAATAGTTTGCTCCCGGCATTTCTACTCTATCCGTTGCCAATATATCACTAATGTTATGTTCTAGTTTGGCTATTACACATCCTCTGTATAATTTAATTTCTCTACCTGTGTTGTTAATAACCATTACTGGAAAGGTTAAGTGTTTATCTAACGCTATTATTCCATCCGGAACTTCTAGACCAGGCTCATCAATTATCTCCCTTTGCAATTCAGTGATTTTAACTGTGTGTCCTACTTCATAATACGGATTTCTTTTAACCTTTGCCTGTATCAAATTAACCGTCTGTGGTTTTAACGTCGTAGACATTTTAACTCTAACTAGCGATGAAACGTGCATGTCTTCTTCCAAATCTACGTACACATCCTTGAATTTTAATTTATGTAGGTCAAACATAAGTCTTACACCATTTCTAATTAGAAAATCCCTTCCTATTAGCATGTTTCTATTTAAATCTTTCACTATATAAAAGAGATGTCTTACGTTGATCCCTCCTAACTTAAAATTTATTATTGTTTGTCCAATTACTTGTAAATTCTGTCCCGTAACAGAGTGGAGATTATTATGACTTCTGAATATTTTGCAATTTCTCATTATTTTGTATAGAAAACTTTCTTTTACCACACTAACCTGAGCTCCCGAATCAATTAATGTACGAATTCTATACTTTCCTATTTCTATTATACATGAGCTGGGATCTGTTGTATTCACTGTGAACTGTTTGATTTCATCTAATTGAGAGCATTCTCTACTCGTCTTGTTATATCTGTTATTAAAATATTCTTTAAATCTTGGGACCTTGTTATTTTCCCTCCTACCACAGGTCCTATTTAATAGGTAGGGCGCCGGTTTTCCTGCGTTCTTGTACCTGTAAAATTTCTGTGTCTATCTTCCACATTCCTATTCAACCTGCTATTGCCATTTCTACTTTGTATATTCGACTGGACACGCCTGTTACCACAAAAACGAGACACATGTCCGCGTTGACCACAAAACCAACAGACTATATTTGTTTTATTTGTGTTACCTACTGTCTCACTTGTAGGATACCTCATTTGTCTTCTTTCATCGTAAGCATTTCTATTACTACCTTGTAACGTCTGTATACCTCCTCTCCTATTCCATCCAAACCTTGTTTGTCCTATCTCCATAGGCTCCTCAACCCTGTCTTCTCGATTAGTTCCTATTTCTCGTCCTGTTCTCAATCTAAATCTACGTCTCAAATTTTCTTCTTGTACCGCAATATCCACAGCTTGTGATAACCTCTCGGGGTTTTCTCTCATCAGTTTAAACTTTAGTCCATCAGATTTTATGCCATCTACAAAAATCCCGACTAACATCCTCTCTACCTCTTCTCCTCGTACATTCTGTCCTAAGAATGCTTCTTCAGCCAGGTTAATCAACCTATCGCTGAACAATTGTACCGTCTCTCCATTGTTTTGTTTAGACTGTCTCAACACCGAAAACGCATGTTGTGGATCCGTTATTTCCGCGTACTTATGTGCTAGGTCGTCTTTGAACTGTTCCCATGTCTCATCTACTCTAGCCTCTAATTTTCTTCGGATATGATCTGAAACCGGTTCTGTTGCTGCCTGATAAGCAAGTCTCATTTTCTCTTCATCTGATGCTGACACCAAATATGCATATTTCTCTATGGAAGTTACCCACTTCTTAAACTCTCTTGCCTGTCCGCTAAACTTAACAATTTCAGTTGCCATTCCTTGTTGTTTCATGACTGTATTAAGTCTATCTATCACTGTACCTACCCCCGTCAAAACTTGTGCCAATGAATCCTGTTCTGTCATGCTGAAATATTTACACTTATACAAGCAAAAAAAACAATCAATACTTATTAATATACAGTCTTAAATTAACCAAAGGACGTTATCTTCCTCCTGAAACTCAATAATTTTCTATCTAATAGAAAAAATTATTTATATTACCCCTTTTCTTGTTGAAATAAATTTTCCAATCGAAAATGAAGTCCTACAACTTCCCCTTGACGTCTATGCCCTTGTATGCCGAGACTGAGAAGCACGGTATCTGGTACACGAGTGCTTGAACTCAGGATCGACAAAGCGGCTTCAGTACTCCGTAATGATCAAAAATGCTCGACTGGGCTCGATAGGCTCGACTGGGCTCGATAGGACTCCACAGGGCTCGACAAGACTCCACAGGAACAACAACGACGTCGATAAGACAGTGAAGAACGATTGAACGTATTAGCCACCCAGGGACGGGCTCTTGAAACAGGGCAAGGAACGATTGTGATCAGAGGACAGCACTGGCCAGCCCTCTGAAATCAGCAATGAACGATAGTCAGCTTCTCAAAACAACCGACAGTGTAGAGCAGCGGCTGACTGATTTGACAAAGCGGCTCTCTCACACAACGGAGTCCGGAGATGACTTGACAACGGCTCGATTGTAATGACCTGGCCAGCAAAATTTGACGAAGCGGACTGTGTAACAATGATTTGGCTAGCAGAACTTGACAAGCAGCTGTATAACAATGACCAAGGCCAGCAAAATTTGACGAAGCGGACTGTGTAACAATGACTTGGCTAGTTACTGGGCTATGGCAATCAAAACCATCACTGGACGACGGCGATAAAAAAAACAGTACTTCAGCCGAACTTGACAAGGAGCTTCGGTCTAAATCAGCACACCCAGAGTAGCGGCGTCAACATTCTGGAAACGAGCAAAGATAAAATTTGGCAACGTTCGTTGATCGTCCAGTATAGCGTGGAGCAATTATTGTGGCGCTCATCATACAAAAAGAAGCTGACCATCCATTTTGGTTATAATCTAACAGCATGACGTTGATCCAACAAGATGACCTTCAGCTTTGCTTTTTTTTTTTCTTTTCTTCTTCTGGGAAATCACAACAACTACCTCTAGCCAGGCTTTTAGTCGCTGTGTCTCCCCTAAAATATATTACGTCGTTCCATCGTCGTCAAAGGGCTTCCTAAATTCAGTTGCTTGAAGTAAATAATAGGTCTATTTACCGCGACAGTCCAAGCACGGATCCTGGCATCGGCGCCATTTCATCCTCTGTAACGGTGTGAAGTATAGAGGACTAACAAGTCTTGGGCGAATACCAAATATCTTTATTTCACATAGAT
Source organism: Cepaea nemoralis (assembly GCA_014155875.1). Taxonomy (NCBI): domain Eukaryota; kingdom Metazoa; phylum Mollusca; class Gastropoda; order Stylommatophora; family Helicidae; genus Cepaea; species Cepaea nemoralis. The sequence continues at coordinate 762,726 of JACEFZ010017514.1, read as the reverse complement.
GACAGCTTGATCAACCTTCTTACAACATGGCGACTTCTCTCCTTCAGCCCCAGATGTAAACTAACTCCTAACAACAAACTACGTCACGACTTGAGCATCTTTCTTCCCGTTCCATCCCGATGCTCAAGCGTGCTGTAGCTTTTTCCCACCTAATACCCACATTCTGCTACAATTTATAACAATAATAAAACAAATTTATGATATAATTTAACTTAAATATTTTTATAACATCACTTCACATTACTGTACACATAGCATACTCAACTTACGACCAAATCGTGTTATGACCGATCGTGGTCGTAAGTCGACGACTAGCTGTATATATATATATATATATATATATATATATATATATATATATATATATATATATATATATATATATATATATATATATATATATATATATATATATGCATTTGTGTAGTATGGCCTTCAGTTGAATTATATACTGGGATAATTGCAATAGACCATCTGTTTAACCGAGCTACAGAATATAGCGTCAGCCATTAGCCGAATATGACAGCACTATAAGGTAGACAAGCCTGCGGACTTGATAGTTAAGTGTTTGAATCCCCAGCGAATCAGAGATTTTTATGTTTAATTAATCTTAAGTGCCCAGGTCGAGCAGGCATTACATCAGTACATCAATGGTAGCAACCACATTTATTTCTATCACATGCCTTTGTCTACACGTTGACAGCCATTTATATATCGCCCATGACCATAAAACATTGGCAGTTCCTCACTTCATGCAGTTGGATACAGAATGAAAATAAGCAGTCAGTAGCTCATCCAAAATGTACAAATAGAGCAAGAAGGGATGGTTTCAAAATGGAGAAACTACAGCTGAAGTTATAGAAGATGGACCAACTACAGTCCAAATTATACAGAATGAACAAAATCTACAGCTGAAGTTATAGAAAATGACATACTACAGTCCAAGTTATAGAAAATGAATAAAAACTACAGCTGAAGTTGTAGAAAATGGATAAACTACAGTCCAGGTTATAGAAAATAAACAAAAATTACAGCTGAAGTTATCAAAGTTACTAATGTCTTTACATATTTTTATATCAAAAGTTAATGACTTACGGAACTGTTTGATATTTTTGGTTTGAAAAATATGTCAATATATATGAAGCAGCTTGTCATATACAACAATCTTCACCGTGTTAACCCACAAATGAAGTCATATGACACCCAGCGTGGCATGCTAGATACAGACAACAATCTTCACGGTGTTAACCCACAAATGAGTCCCTGAAATTCCAGGGTCTGGCACTATACTGACCATGACATGACACCCCAGCATGACATGCTAGATTAATTCATTCATTCACTACTAACAGTGCTTGGTTTTGAGCTAAAGACAATTTATCCCTGGGACACATCATCCTTAACTAAAGACAATTTATCCCTGGGACACATCATCCTTAACTAAAGACAATTTATCCCTGGGACACATCATCCTTAACTAAAGACACCATCTATTTCCCGTATTTATCACATGCTTCTATCCAAGTCACTGTGTGATCTTTAAATGCAGAGATAGAAGAACTGTGTTACTTTCACACAAAATGAAAGTGGAACTTACAGGCTTCACATTGCCTACAGATCTAGTGAAGACTGGTATTCCACTGCCACTTGTCAGACACATCAGATAGGCTGTCATTGTCCTTGTATCAGTCAACTTCTGATGAAATAAGAGAACACACACATGCAAACGTTTGGTCACAATATTCTAATACTGTCTATGACAATTAACTCACTCTCTCCTCTCTCACATGCACACACAATTTTCTTCTTCTTTATCTGTTTCTTCTCCTCCTCCATCTTTCTCTTCCTCCTTGTTCTTCTCATTCTTCTTTTGCCTTCTCCTCCCTCCCCGCCCTTGTTCTTCTCATTCTTCTTCTCCTCCTCCTCCATCTTTCTCCTCTTTGTTCTTCTCATTCTTCATTCTCCTCCTTGCTCTTCTAATTCTTCTTCTTCTTCTACTCCTCCTTCTTCCTTTCATCTGCTTCTCCTGGTCTTGTTCAGAGAAACTCATGGATTGAACAAGTTCGTTTCATTGCACATGGACACCCCCATAAGTGCTCAGTTCTCCCACCAAGAGAATCTCATCACAGCGCATGCTCTCTGTAGCACTGGCAAGGTTTACCATATTCATCATCATCATTATGTACCATGCTGATAAACGTGGGCAGTCATGGTTCACCATCTGAGAATCATATAATACCAGAATCATATAATACCAGAATCACATATTACAAGAATCACATATGCTATAAATATTCTTTTGTGTTAAGTTTTCTCATTTGAAATTTAGTCTGGTCAGTGGCCTTTTTAGATTTTATTAGAAAGCAGCAAGTCAAATGGTTTGGCCGTGCAAGTAGGTTACCATTCAACGGCATACCACAACAAGCAATGATGTACAGACCAGATGGAAACAGAGGAAGAGGCCGACCACATAAACGTTGGACGGAGGGAATAGCAGAGTGCATGGGAATATAGATACATGAAGCCCATAATCAGGCACTCTCACGATGTTTATACTTCACCTCGACACCGCAACGTACAAGAGGAACATGATGAGATGAGATGAGATGAGAGGTCTTTTTGGCATACTCTTTTCAGTGTCCAAAAAGTATTAACGTTCTTAACATACATATACATTCTCCTGGTTTACACCCATGTCCAAGAAAGCTATCCAAATTTTTTTTTACATCTTTACTGAGTGGACCGGAATGCTTGTGTTGAAGGAAAAAGTCGCACACCTAAGCCACTTACAGTAGAGCTGCCTTGTTTGTGCCTTTCAGCCAAGGTATCTGACTTCCACAGATCATTTTTGGGTCTCGTTAGCCTCAACCTCACATATACTATCAGCACAGTGTTATGGGCCAGTATTTTGCCTTTGAAATTTTGGCAGAGCAGCAGCATTTTTCATGTTCAATGTACACATCAGACCACTTTCATGCTGCCCTAATCTGAGAAGACACGGCGTTTGATTCTCTATCCATAGTTCAAGGCAAAGCATAACATGATCAACTTGAGCTAGAGATAGGTGCAACAGTTGCCAGCCACTCTAGCCCACATACACAGTTGTAACTTATCCCTTTATAAGCTACATAATGATCTTAATTTTCCCTGTACTCCCCTGTATCTATGGCTATGCTGAAATAACCATATAATAATGGTTGAATATTATAACAGTTGTTTTAAAGATTGACTTCATGTTCATATTTTAAAGCTTTAATTCATGTTCGTATTTTAAAGATTGAATTCATGTTCATTAAAGTTAAAAGATGCCATCTTTAAAAGAGACAAGTAAGAGTGATTCAGTGATAGCACTCAACAGAGGTGTGAACTCAATGGTATTCACATATACAGAAACATGCGATGAAGTGGCAAATTTCAGTTCTCCCAACATTGTCATTCCAAAAGAATATCTTGTGTATACAGTCAGAAAGACCTCCTCAACAAGTGACTAGATCTGGACCTCTAGCAGAAGACTATTTACTATGCTACAATATGTAGTTTAATGGACACCTCTTCATACCATGAGGTGTATTGGGTACATGGTTCTAGCACAGCTCAGGGAAGACATGGGCAGAACACTTTAGGATCATGTATATAGTGTGGAAGAACAACTCAATCATCATAGCCTAGAGAATAGTGCAGCAAGGAGTGACCAGAAGATTAGGCCAACACTCAGGACTCTGAGGAAAGGCCAGATGGACACATGATCAGACTGCAGCTGGTACCACTAGTATTGTAGTATTGTCTTTGTTGACTGTGGAAGATGGCTCAAGAGCATGTGTGGGAATGTCTCGAGTATTGTCATGTGAGGTCTTGACTCAACTCCACACATATGATGGTCATGGCAGGATCACATCATCTTCTCAAGAACCAGTTTGTGAGCAGCTCAAAGATCCTGAAAGGAGGAGTCAGATATTCAGAATCTACATACCAGCCTTCTGAATGACTAACCTAACATGACAGATGATCAATAGACACCATGTGACAGATGCTTAAGTGACACCATGTGACACATTAAAGTGACACCATGTGACAGATGTTTAAGTCACAACAATGTGACAGATGTTAAAGTGACACCATGAACCTATTTGTCAGCCAGCTTCCAGTTATGGGACCAAGAAATACAATTAGCTAAACTCAAACTGCCAGCATGGCTTCACATCAATACCCATTTTGTCACTCAGTAGCCATGTCCCCAGGTTTATCCATCCATCCATCATGTGCCGTGCCGGTAAGTGTGGACAGTCATGATTCGCCATTTCACTCGATCACCAGAGTCGTGGATCAGCTCCATATTCTTGTCTAGACCATGCCATGTGGCCAAGCCATCTAGATATTTACTTCCCTGCCTTCCCCTTGTTCTTTTCCCCTCAATCTTGCCAGTTGTCACCAAGTTCCCTCATTTATTTCTTCTTATGTCTCTCAAAAATTGTGGCTATCTATGTCTAATTTCTCTAATCCCCTTGTTATTTTCCCCTCAATCTTGCCAGTTGTCACCAAGTTCTCTAATTTATTTCTTCTTATGTCTCCCAAACATTGTGACTGCCCTATGTCTAATTTCTCTAAGGTTCTCATTTGCTTCTTGTAGGATTTGCTCATTGGTTTTTCTGTCTGTCCATGATATTCTTTGCATTTTCCTCAGAAACCAGCATTTCCGCTGCCATTAGATGTTTTTTCTGCTCATGGTACACATTTCGAATCCATACAAAAGTAAAGGTTCTATTTAGCACTTCAACACTTTTTCTCATTGCAATTGACAACTTTTATTGGTCAGTATGTTTTCCATCTTGCACAAAGCTACCTTCTAATATTGTCATCAGAGATAATTGTGTTGATTCACTTGTTTAAGAATATTCCCATTTACCTGTATATTACATTGTGGTATTTCTTTCTCCCTAGTGACGATCATAATTTGTGTTTTCTTACAATTTAATTCTAAGCCTAGTTGTTCACTGTGTGCATCTACTAAATGTTGCAGCTCCTGTTCATTGTCTGCAATCAATACCATATCATCTGCATATCTAATGTTACTGAGGTCATGTTATGATGTTGTCAGTATGAAAGATCATGACATCAGCAGGGCATGGGAATATCAAAGATGGGTTAAGTATTCTTATAACGTTCTTGTCTGGCTTCACCCCTTTTGATTTGACCTGGTCAAGGTTGCAGATTCACAGTTATCATTGGGTTCATTTAATCATCCTGTTTCTCTGAGGGCATTCATATTTCAGCCTGGTCCATTGCTGTGATTCAACAACAACAGTTTGTATCATGTGCCATGATGCTGCTGCATCTTCCTTTCAAGCTTTGATTCCATTTTAGCATCCATTCATCTGCTATACATGTTAACTGCTGTTTTGATTTACTCAGACCTAGTTGTGTGTTGCTATTATTTTAAAGAACTGTGCCTTTCTTTACTAATCTGTCTACCATTTCATTCCCCTCAACTCATACATGTGTTATTATTTATGCAACATGCACTGAACAGTCTCTGGTGTTTAGATAGGTAGTAGTTTGGAAGATCTCCACTGCTATATTTATATATGTCCTGATATGTATTTGTAATTCTTAGATCCAGAACTATGAATAATGAAAACAGTCAGTTTCTAGGAAAAATCATTACACACTTTTTTTCTAATCATTTCTGCAATGAAAATAAATGGATTGTTTGTTATACTTATTTTTTTATTCATTTATTTTAAAACTATTTTTCATTTTTGAAATATGTAGTCCTAATCCTAATGTTTTAACTTTTTTTTTTGCAGTTAAACACATCACTATCTTATTATGTTTGTCCTTCAACAACATTAATTTCATGCAACATGAACTAGCATTACAAAATCAATATCTCAGCTTCAATATGACATTGAGACTAGAATGAGATCTTGTTTTGAAGGTATTTTTCAAGATCTCCCATTCTCTCAATTATTACATGATTAAAAGAATCAAATTTTTCAACAAAACAAATGGATATGAAATCCAACAATATTTCCCTCAAGTTACTATATCAATTATAAGTGGAGATATTGATTTGTGTGTGTGAATTGTGTCCTCAGGTTGCGCTATTCACAAGTGTAGGAATAAACAGTTACAAGTTGGTCGACTTGTGTGAGAAGCCACTCCCACTGTATTGCACAATCAACTGATATGGTGGGTGCCAAGACATGAGATTTGTGGGCTTACAATTGTTTGAAACAACCGCAACAACTTATCTTCTATTAATTATCTATCTGTTTGATGTAAATGTATTGAAATATATAAGTACATAATGAATTAAAATCATTGTACTAAAACGTGCTTATATAAATAAAACATGGGTTATTAAAAGCTGTGTTTACTCTAATGCTAATGAAACCTAAGTGAGCCACACTAATTGGCATTATTTTGTCCCCATAATGTTTGTGCATTTTTTTCATTGGGGTATAATCATTCAAAACTGAACGGACATGTTTTCTGGTACGTGGTCGGCTATTTTATTATAGCTGCAACATATTAGAATGGATATTGAATTTTATATTAATGTCAGAAATGTCTTTTTCACTGTCTTTACCAAATCATTGACAAACAAATATATAGAAGAAAACATGAAATAGTGAAAGTCTCTATAAAACAAACCTTCCTTTTAGAGAATAACTCATATTAAACATGCACTCCTTGCCCAATGTTTCTAAATACCAGATTACTGGTGACATTTGCGAATGAATTATACATAATTGAATGGCGGCATAGGGGATTCCATAGGTATAGACCTAGTTAGAAGGCATGTTGTCGACAGTGTTGATGTGGGGGAGGGGGGGGGGGGGGGGCCCACAGATCAACATCTTATGACTGACAGTCTGCATGACAGTTAAGAACTGGTCATGTTGGATCTGGATGAAACTAGCTGTCCTCTGGACTTTCTGTTAAGTCTGTTGACAATGAAATTCCTAAAGTCTGTGCAGGAAGCAACAATCTGAGACTAATCCCAGACAATCTCTATGGGCTGTACCGACTTATGGCCTATCACATCCTGGTATGTCTCTCCACAGAAGTGAAGTTATGGTACTAGTCTTGCCATGCAAGTTGCACCTCCTGATAGTTTCTTTCTGGGCTTGGCTGGAGGGGGAAGGAGAACTCTGCAACAGTCTCCGGTAGAAATTACTTTGGTATGGGTGGACAAAAATGTCTCCACATCAATCTCATTCCGACATCAACATTTTTGATGTCCTGATGTTACAAGAACTGAAGACAAACTCTTGTAAGTGCCTTGGCTATACATGTTACATTAACCAAACTGGGCAGGGAAGACATGAGCAGGCTCTGGTGGTCAAGGATGGTTTACAGCATTCAATACTGGAAATGAGTGGGTGGGGTCAGGAAAGTAAAGAGGTGCATGGGATGCAGATAAAAATCAGACGATACAGCTGAAACCTAATAAATATATATATAAGTGGGAAATCATGCATAAGCAGAGAGAGTTGGGACTGGTTGAAAGGTTCAGTAGATACCCCTGGTACCAGGTATCTGATATGAAGTGACTTCAATGCCCACGCCAAGGAGTGCAACAGGTCAGGAGAGAACAGACAGGGTACTGCTCTTGCTGAGACCTTGCTTGAGACGGATGTTATCTGTTTAAATAATGGGACACCAACTAGGCTAGCAAAGAGACCGGGGGACCCTGACATGGCCATCAACCTGGCGCTTGTATCCCAAGAGGTGGCATCAGACATAAAATGTAGTATCCTTGGTGACCATGGAAGTGACCACCTCCCCTGTTCTGTGCTGATTCCTAAGTCCAGCACAGTTAGGGCTATAAGAGCTCACAGGGCACTCAGTTATGATCGCGACCACTCTTCGCTCTTGGGGCGCCTTAGATCACAGGGAAGATCTAAACCAGTGGTTCTCAACTGGTGGGGAATTCCCCCACAGGGGGAAATTTTAGGGTTTCCAGGGGGGGGGGGGGGGGGGGGGGGTGGGAATGAAGACCATTTCAAGATCGCGTTAATACAAGAACTGATTACTTGATATTGGTTTTTCCCTTCATACTTTACAGTTATGTGCGTCTCATCCTTCTAAAATTCATTTTATAGAGTAAGTAGACCTACAAATCATGTTTTATGTGGATGTCTAGACTTGTTTTAGTATATGCTATTAAATTTACCTTCCATTTTTACGTATACTGTGTAGGGGTGGGGGAGATTTTTAGATAGGAAATATGAAAGGGGGGAATGACGTTCTGAAAATACGGTGAAGGGGGGCACGGGCCAAATGTTTGATAGGAAGAGGGGGGGGGGGGGGGGGGATGACGTTCTGAAAATATGGTGAAGGGGGGCAGGGGCCAAAAAACGTTGAGAACCACTGATCTAAACCAACAAGAAGAATCTTCACCCAACCACCATGTGGACACCAGATGTGGAGAATTCATGGAGGGAAAAGAGGACGGCCATTGGCAGAGGGTGCAGAGAGCAACTAATTCAGTTGATACAGAATTGGAGGAGGCTGAAAGATATTTAAAAAAGTAAAGGTGCAGGATTTTAAACTCCAGGCAGCAAAGGCAAAAAGGATGAAGTGGGAACAGTTTATCAATGAAGTCGGTGGGGATGTGACATTGGGTAAATTCTGGAGGCTGCACCGGCAGATGAAGAGACAGGCGATGCCTGGTACACATGGTACCGTTTATTATGATAACAACCGACCTATGACAACTGACCAGGATAAAGGGGAGGCTTTTCTTGCACAATTTTTAACACAGATGGATCAGCAAGATAGAGCTATCAGAGATATGATCAGATAAGCCTTGTCACCGGTCACTAGGAAGGAGGAATGTGAGATTAAGGTGGAGGATATTAGATGGGTACTGAAGTGGGCTAAATACACAGCGCCAGGCCTGGATTGGGTGAGGTACACCCATATGAGTAACATGAATGATGGGTACTTGGAAGAGATGGCTCTTTGTTTCAATATGGCAGAAATACCCAATGATGGCTGCATAGCTACCTGGTCCAGGTAAGGATCACTCCAGACTTAATGGATACCGAAATCATAACCCTGCAAAACACGTATGGCAAAGTCCTCAAAAGATAGTAGCAGGCAGGCTCCAGTGACATTTGGAAAGTCGTAATCTGCTTCCCAAAAGACTCGGAAGTTACAGCCTGGGAAGGACACCTGGGCCAATGTTGCAACTTTTGCATTTGATGTCCACGAGGACTTCCAGGATAAACAGGAGACAGTGGTGGTAGCTCTTGACCTGGAGTATAACAGGGTCAGATATGATCGGTGGATATACACACTGTTGGACATGGAGGTCTGCCCTTGCCTTGTCAGATGAGTTGCGGCGGTCCTCTGTGAGTATATGGTTGCACTGCGCATGAGTTCCTGGACTTCTTACCCCTGGGTTGCCACAGGGATCTGCCTTGTCCCCAGTGCTCTTTAATGTCTACACTAGCAAAATTGCAGCTATTGAGACACCAGGTGTGAAGTAGAATCTTGATATTTACAGATGATGTGCTGGTGTACAGACAGGGCCAGTTTGGTGGAAGATTTACAGGTGGCAGTAAACAGGGTGGCAGAGTGGTGCAGGGACGCAGGGGCCATTAAAACCCAAACAAGGCATCAGTTGTATGGTACTCCCTGGATAACCAGATTGCCAAGGCAGATGTCCCAGGTATTATGTTGAATGGATGTCCTCTTAGTTTGTTTTTGTTTTTTTCCATATCCTTTACAGGACATTGCAGTCAACACCAGTATTTTTCAGCTGCTATTGATGTCTTGGCAAGATTACGCTCAGTAGTTTGCCATTGCTTTCTGAGCGACCGGCTCACATACCCCGTAAGTAACCAATGCAACGTGATCTGCTACCGAATCTCGCGCAGCTGCGTTCCCCACGTGAATATACGGATTATGAAGAAAGTCATGGAAAGTTATGTTGAATGGATGTCCTCTTAGTAGAGAGAGTAAATTGAAGTACTTGGGTATCACCTTTGACAGGTGTTTGTCTTTTAAGGATCATGTGGAAGCTTTGGTGGTGAAGGCTGGTAGGGGACTTAATGCATTGAGGGTGATGGTAGATCAGAGGATGCTTTACAGGCTCTTTCAGCAGTTAATAATTTCTGTCAGTGAGTATGGTTTGGGGCTGCTGACAGTATCAAAAGAGCCAGCTTGAAAGGTTGGAGCGCATACAGAATGCTGCCATGTGGGTAATCCTGGGGTGCGCAAAAGACACACCAATTATATAGCCATGGAATATGGTCAAGGGTCATAGACTAAGACGAGGCAGGTCCGGATGGCACAGGCAGAACTATCTATATGCCAGGTGTGTGATCTAGAGACCATCAATTATGAAAAAGAGTAGGTTAAAGTTCCGGAAGACATGACGGACTGGCACAATGTAACAGTAATACTGGGTCGTGAGTGCAGAGAATGGGCAGTGGGCCGCACTGAGTTTGAAGTGCAACAACTGATCCAGGGCAACACACATCAAGGTGACATAGTCATATACAGCGATGGGTCAGTGGCGAGAAACAGACATAGTGGTTGAGGTTTTATTGCAAAGGCTAATGGACAAGTCTTGAAAAAGGAGAGTCTGGCATATGAGACTATGACCTCTAGCAAGAGAATGGAGGTAGAACCAGTAACAGCGGCATTCCGTTGGTTAGAGGAGACTACTACAACACACATTGTATTCATTACAGATTCAAAAAGTATGCTTAGTAAGGTGGAGAAAGGAATGTTTCACGTGGAATGGTTATCATCGCTTCAGAGGTCACAGATTGTGAGAATTGTATGGATATTTTGCCCTGGCCATGCAGGGGGTGTGGGGGGATGAACAGGCTGATAGGCTGGCAGGGAATGCACCTGTTGGTGGTAGATTGCCTATGGACAAAGGGGAGGTGGTCATGCGCTTGTGGGACCAGGTGGAGAAGGCGGGGGAATAGATTGAGAACCCATATGTGGGATCAGTAGGGGTTCTGGAAGAATCTCAAAACTGAGAGGGAAGTCCAGGAGAACTCTAAATCAGATAGCGGTGGGAACGATTAGTAGTATGACTCTTTGCTGGCTGTTGAACGAGGGGAATGTCCTGAGTGCAATGAATGTGGGTTCTTAACTTAACTCTCATTCCGACAGATGCAAGCTCTTGTCAGTCTCAGGCCACCTCAACGAAATGAAAGTTCAGTGAAATGCGCTAAGTCCTCCACAACTAATCTTACGAGTTAGGTACCGGGCCTTACCATGAATATTGAAACAGCCTACATAAAATTAAAGCTAAAACATTAGATGGGCTACAGTCTGCACTGTAGACTACAGTGTAGACTAGCCACTACAATTCAGATTTGCTGAATTTCACCGGAAATATATTTGTGGATTTTTTCTGCAATTTTTGTGTCTCCGATTGGAGGATATTTAGAGTACTCATGATGTTAAATTCCACAATTATTTCAAGATTGAGTTAAAACAGAAATCGTTTGCTGGATATTATCTTTCTTTCCACACGCTACGAATCTATACCTCTCGCCTTCTAAAATTTGTTTCCTGGGCGGAAGTACAGACTGACTTTATAAGATGTAAGTAGACCTGTAAATTCCATTTTAACTAGACTTTCTGCATTGTTCCAGTATGTATTATTCAATTTAGCATCCATTTTTACCTATGATTTGTAGTTTTTGACTATTAGAGTTGGCAATCCCATCTGAAACTGAAATTATAAAGATGGCATGTGCTATTTCAATGGCGGGACATGGCAGTTTTCATTGTCATAATCCAGCAATGAACATTTAATACTGTTATGGAATATCCATAGCAATTGCAATGCCAATGATTGCATGTTTGCATTCAACACCCATTATAGTATTTATGTGTAAGTTTTGATTACTCTATAACAGATCACATCATTGATAATTTTGCAACTTTCCTACGGGACTTCTGTGGTCAAATTGGATCTACGCTGGCGGCCTCGTGCTGACAAGACAGCATGCAGTAGCGTGTGCAGTCTGACATCATCACAGCATGACGTGGAGGTGTAAATATCTGTGTGTGCATGTGTATATAATATAAACTGGCAGCGGTTATCTGTCCTTGACTTAGACAGCGGTAGTTTTAATCTCCCTTGGCGTGAGTGTGTAGGCAGGTCACACTTTGTGAAAGGGTCCAAATCGTATTTTGCTCTTTGTTCATATTAAATGATAAACTGACACACAAATATTAATATCTCCGCTTAGAATTGACCTACAGACTTGAATAAGGTACCGTTGGATGTTTTTATTTTTCAAGAGGTATCCAACTATGCAGGTTTCATAATTAGAAAAGCAATTCAGAAAATGTTAATTGAAGTTAGCAATGTCAGAATTATCAAACTTTCCCGGCTGTTTCCGGCTTGGTTTTTCTTTATTTCGCGAACTTTTTGTTGCGTCCAACGATCACTTCCAGTTGTGACCATGTCCATCTAAATGTCAATTAAACGAAAGCAGCTTGGTACGACGAAAGGGGAAACTTCTGATATTGTCAGTATTGGTCCTTCTACTGAGCACCAGAGTTTTGATGCCGAGAAATTATTTTCTATTGCACTTTGGGGAATATATTCACGAATAGTAAGCTAATTTGACTTATAACTCCTTGTAGATTAAAGAAAACTTAACTTGTTATTGCATTTTTGAATCCCCCGTTCAATTTTACATAAATGTGAAGAGTTGCAACATCCCCCAATACGTCCTTCGTTAGGAAATTTTTTTTTAGTATAGCAGCATCGCCAGTCATATTGAGAATGAATAGACACTGAATAGCGCACCCGCGCTATAGAATAGTATTACTATTATACTATTATAGGCGATCCTTTGTTTTTTTAATAATTTGAACCGTCAGTTTAATTACTAAAATTAAACAGAATAGATTAGAATTAGAAGTTTAATTCATAGTAGTAGTATTACGTGTGTAAAGTCTTCTCTTCACCATTTGACATGTCTGAAAATTATTTTAACAGTCAGTTTTCGGACGTCTATACAAACCTGTAAGGATTACTTGAATACTTTTTATTTCAAGCAGAGCAGTACTTAAATAATCAGATTTAAATAAAATACTGTGAGACAGTTGTTTTTTTTCCCCCCATTTTTTGGGGGTTTAAATCTAACCCCAGAATAAATGATAGAATCAGAATCAATTTTACTTTTACCTTTGACAATCATGGCCACATTTCCTGAACTTTTAGAATAACTAGATGATGTTGCATATATATATTAAATCAATCATCTGTGCTGTCTCTCATTCACACCTATCTGTTCTTTATCTCTTGCAATGAGCAGCAACGAGAGAAGCTGTGGTTGACACAACCGCAGTATATCCATCATCCGTGCAAGAGAAAACCTGAGTGTTACACATCAGTGCCACACAGTATAATAATCTTGCTGTGCCAACCCATATTGTGTGGATTACTGGTGGTCTGATCTTATACAACCCCAATAACACAATGCATTGGTATTTTGAGGATGAGTACCAAAGAACTTTCTATCAAATGTTCACTTTCTCTTCATTGCTCCCATTTTTTTCAGCTTCCTATTCTTCTCATTCCATTCTTATGCCTTAATGTAGTCACTGGATAGTCTTCTCCGTGGTTATATGTTGTGTTTTGTGTATGTATTTATTTGTAGATGAAGGCTAGTCGCAGCATCGTCCTGTACATTTCATAATTTTTTTCTGTAAAGCTGGATTACTTTGTGTTATTTTATATTTTTTATATTTGTGTTTGTATATATCTATTTGTAGGTTGTTTTATGATTTATATTTTTCAGTTGAGAATGTTGCATGCAGATATTTGTTACAAAAGTTAACATTTATTGATGGAATTTTTTTAATTTATCTTCTTGGGCTGGCAGAATTATGTAATTAACTTATTATATATATATATATATAATGCAGGCCCTAATATGGACACCGATAGGGAAAAGAAAACGGGGACTTCTGCAATAATTGGGCTAATATATTGCAGGAAATGTTATCAACAAAAGAAAGCTACTGCAGTGTATAGTGCATTTTCATTTTTGTTTGGAGGGAGGATCATTAATTGGTAATTAGGTTACAACACATCCTGTCAAAAAATAAATAATACGTCAAGTTAGGCCTCGCCGCCCCGGACGCAATGATATATGGCACTACGTTGTCTGTTTAAAAATAAACAAGCCACAGTAATAGAAGGCAGAATTTCTCAGCTTCCAATTTTAGGGCCGCGATAAAATCTTCCTTATCTTTTTGGCTAAGGGCTTGTGAACGGGGTTTGTGAGCCCGTATACCCAGGTTCAAAACACAGCGGTGCTGGTTTTTTTCGAAAAAGGTATAGGAGCCGGTCGTTCAGAAAGCAATGGCAAACTACTGAACGTAAAATGTGCCCAGGAATCATGAACAGCGAAAATACTGGGGTTGACTGCTACATCCTGTAAAGGACATGCAACTTAATTTTTTTTTTTTATCTTTTAGGTTATCATTGCACTTCCTGGTATTAAATTACGTCACCAAAGAATTCATAACTCCGCTTAGAATTAACATATACTCTTCGTTAGATACCGTTGGATTCGTCTTCTCAAGCTTTATCAATCTAACTGGTATGATTTCATAAGTAAAAACCCAATTTTTAAATATTGACCAAAATTGCTGCTAAAGTGGCTAACCGTAACAGTTGAGTGCAGTCTACACTGACACTCCTACTTTACTTATTCGTTATTTTAAAGTAGTTTTTAATTAGGCCTATAAAATAAGTTCGACTCAACCACCTGCGTTTTAAGATATCAGTATTTTCCCACTTGCTAAATTAATCAAATGGCTTACTTTAGCAAGAATCTCAACTGAAAGTTCCGTGTGTTCATCGTCCAACAAAACTATGTAAATCAGCTGCCATTTGTAAACAAACAGTGAATAACCTCCCCCTGGAGGTAACCAAAAACATACGCGTACAAGGAAACGAAACTTTAAGTTCAGTGTTTTCGGGTGTAAATAATTTTAAAATCATCTGCTAACAAACATATATTGAAAACAGCAAGCTGCCATCAGAATTTATAATGATGTAAGTCAATATCAGCCTATTAAAAGAGGTGTGAGACAAGGATGTGTAATGTCTCCAGATCTTTTTTCCCCCCTCTGTACAGTGAAAATATTTTCAGAATTATAGAAGATAATAATTAATATGGATTGATTGATTGATTTAGGAACCGACATCACAGCATTCGGGGCATTCCCATAAGCGCTCGGTCCCCATCCTCATCAGCCAGAGAAGAGTTCCAACACTAATAGTACCAGTAGCAATCTGGTAATTTGCCCGTCTCGCCTTTCCTCTGAGCGTCGATCGTCGGCCAGATCCCTTCGTCACTCCTCGTTGTCTCATTCTTGCCAGACCATGCTGATCCATTTGCTCCTCCGAGGTGTACACATGCTCCCACAAGGCTGCAACCACGTCTGCCTTATGCATCAATACTCCACCCAGTTTTGCAGAGCCAGCCAATTTGTCTGCCTGTTCATTTCCCAGCCCACCAGCATGCCCCGGAGAAAAGATCCAGAAGATGCTTGTCACCCGTGACTTCCGAAGAGAAGCAAGCCACTCTGCACGAAGCTTGCCTGTCCTCACTCTACTCAGCATGCTTTCTAAGTCAGTTAAAATCACAATGTGTGTGTGGATCGTATTCTCCATCCAGCGGATGCCGCACTGACCGCCTCCACCTCCATTCGCTAGATGTTGTGGTATCATATGCCAGGCTCTCCTGCACCAAACGGTGACCATTAGCTTTTGCTTAAAAATAAAACCAGGCACTTCTCCTGCCTCTCAACACCGATCTATCTGTGTATATAATCACATCACCCTTGCGAGAATTATCCTGAATTAGTTGCTGGATTTCCACTTCCGTGGCCCCTGCTGGCCACTCCTGCACTCCCGGCTCAATGTGATTATAACTTTTCACAAGTCTGACTGCTCCGCTGGCACTCTGACCCACTCCTCTCCTCGCCTAATGTTCTCCAAGATGCACACCTGTCTGATCATATCCTCCGCCAGAGCCATCCATGATTTCCCTCTTATCAGTCGCTGACCCTTAACTACGTCCAGCGCCTCATGCAGTGGGTGGTCTGTGTCTGCAGCTACTCTGAGGTATGCCTTCGCCTGCATCACCTTGAGCCTACCTGCAACAGTCGGCAAACCAAGGATGTAACGCATACACACTACTGGGGTGTCTCTGGTGCATCCCAGAATGACCCGCATAGTCTCGTTCTGTATGCGCTCTTATTTCACCAATTGACACTTTGAGACTGAGCAGTCCTAGTCCATAATCAATCACTGAGAGGATCAAGTGCTGGTATAGTGTGAAAAGCATTCTCTGCTCTGTGTCCATTGCAGCCATAGTTTTAAGTGCATTGAGCCCCTTTTGAGATCTTGTCACAACCGACTCCAGGTGGACCTTGAAGGACAGGCTCCTGTCAAATGTGATTCCCAGATACTTCAGTTTGTTCTCTCTGTTGACGCTTCTACCATCTATCGTGAGGCTTGGGACATCAGTTCTCACAATCCTGTTGTCCAGTGAGCACCACAAAACAGCTGCCTTATCCGGGTGGATGACAGCACTCATTTCAGTGCAACTGTCAATCACTTTGTCTACTGTCGCCTGTAGCTCCTGGGCTGTTTGCTCCCTATCTCTCTCCTGCCTATATGCAAGAATATCATCTGCAAATGTTAGTATTCTTCCAACCCTTGGTGCTTCTAGGTTTGCAATCTTGCTCGTATACACGTTAAAGAGCACCGGTGAGATTACAGATCCCTGTGGCAGTCCCGGGGTTAAAATATGTGGCTCTGGGGTCCATGCACCCAGACGGAGAGCAACCCAACGAGAATGCAGGACGGCCGCTATCCAGTTCACCAACCAGGGATTTATCCCCTTCTCCATCAGTGCAGTCATCAAAATATCATAGCGAACTCTGTTGTACGCATCCTCGAGATCAAGCGCTGCCGCCATCGTTTCCTATCTACTCTGGAACCCCTCGTAACCGTCAAAGGAAAAAGTGGCTGCATTTGACCAGGTATCTTTTCCTGGCCTGTAACTCCCCAGGCCTCTTGGAAGAAGCTTCCTGCTTTCCAGAAACTCTTGCAGCTTGACAGTGACTAATTTCTCTAAAACCTTCCCAAATGTATTTTGAAGGGAGATGATCCTAAAGCCGCTAAGCTTTGAATGATCCTTGAATGGTTTAGGGAGAGGGATGAGATAGCTATGTAACCAATCCTGCGGTACTGATACTGTCCTAATGCTCTGGTTAAAGCGGTCGGTCATCTCCTTCAGGTCTACATCGCTCAAAACTTTCATGTGGCCATACCTAACACCATCGGACCCTGGTGCCGTGTCTTTTGCCTTCTTCAAAATACGTTTAACATCTTCAACCCGTATGATGTCTTCATAATGCATATTCTTCATGGAGCCAGATAACTCCTCTCTGTCTGTATCCCTGGTGTCTGCTGTCGTGTATCCGTTTACAGTGTTGTCCCTGGAGTGAGAGGAATCAACACCCACATTTTATTGGGAGAAAAGTCATAACCTCTAAGCCACGAAGCCAGCTATCCATAATTGTTTTTCTTTATTTATCTTCACTTGCAAGGTGGTATTTGCAATCTGTGTACCGGTTTTTACACATTCCCATTTTGTATTAATTTTAACCTCAGGATGTTCACGTCTATATTGTTCCATACTTTCAACGATTAGCCCATCATATCTAGTTTTTATTTCAACCAGGTGTAGTTGACTTATGTCTGATTGTTTCAATGCCGATATATCTATTTGATGTGTCTTCGATGTCCTTATTCCTGGGTTTTTAAGTTTTATTTGTAATTTTAAGACAACAGGATTGTGGTGAGAGTTGATATCAGCGCTTTGGTATGTTTTGGCATTTTTAACATTGTTTTTACATCTATTCCTTGTCATAATGTAGTCAGTTTGGTTTCTTGTTCTATCTCCAGGGCTTTTCCGCGTATACAGTTTCCTAGGACTATGTTAATACTAATTATTATATATTATATTATTATGTTAGTTTTAATATTGTGGTCAGAGTTGATATCACCACCAGGGTATGTTTTAAAATTGTTTTTAAATCTATTCCTAATCATAATATAGTCAGTTTTGTTTCTTGTTCTGAGGAGCGGCTGGCCGAGTGGCGAGAACGCCGGATTCTCCTTCGGGAAATCCGGGTTTGAATCGTTGGTAAGGTGTGGGATTTTTTTTCTGTGGGTAGCAACAAAAAAATCCTAACCTGCACAGTTCGCGGCGACTGCACTAGCCAGGCGGCCTTAATTCCTCAGGATCAAAGAACCCCCCCCCCCCCCCTCCCTGCTATACACCGCAAGGTACTATACAGGCAGTGAATGACAGAAATGTGTTACAAACAATAAGATTGTTTTCTTCACAGAATTGTATCAGCCGGTCTCCTCTGTCGTTTCTGTTTCCCATACCACATTGACCTACTATCTGCTTATATATATGTATGTATTTTCCAACTGGGATTACGAACTGAGTACGTAACACCTTCGCCACAGAGCCGTGCCGAACGTAAAATTGTCTAGTAAACAAACCTGGGATTGGGGTTGAACGCAACGTCCTGCACACATGACATGCAACATCAATAAATAAATAACAAATATACTGAATAAAAGACTCCCGGGTTGGCTTTATTACATCAGGTTTTGGCCCATATGGCTTGGTCTGTCTTTGCAGAGTGGAGTGGCAAGCCCTCCCCCTTCCCACCGGTTTCAGTAAAAAATGACTTTCGTGGTCTGAACCACGCAGTCTGAAAGCGAACCCACAAACTTCAGAGCACAATGTAGGCGGCTAGACCACTTGGCCACGGTCACCCCCAACTGACTGGACATTGTTAGTGTTGTAGACTGGCCCTCATAGCCGGCTCTGTGGCTCAGGGGGTTACGGAGAGGTATGGATATAAGGAAAGAGATCAGCGAGCGCTCTAGAAAACAGGAACACTCACAACTATAGTTTCAGTCTAAACTGCGACAGCGCTTGGACTTTGTAAGAAGGTTACTCGACACACAAGCAGCGAGGCGACTTCTCCCGCACTCGTATGTGGCCACAAATTATCATTAGCGAAAGGTTTAACGGGCTGAAAGGCAAAATAATTGACTTCATTGCACCGGGTTCTATCTGATAAAGATTCTGTTTTTTCTGCACCACCATCTGAAGAAAACATCGCGTCACGTACAGCACGAACTCTGTAGCTCCAGCGACGACCCCACGGATTTCTGCGAACAGTGCACTTGTGTACCTAATGGCGGAGTCTGAAAACAAACCACAAACGTGCAAGGCGACTTCGTCATCAACCTTGGAGACCCCTTCATAAGCCCAGGCTCCTCCGTTGCCCAATATCCGTTAAATTAATGGCATGTGGCTAACAAAGAAATGGCGTTTCACACACACACACACACACACACACGCGCGCGCGCACACACGCGCACACACACACACACACACTACATTAAACTGGCAATAAATGAACACTCAAATTCCATGAACCTTGCTCCATTAGATTTTAAAACCAGTGTTATGCAGATAGAAAGACGCGGTAGTGAATATGTGATTGCCGTGGTGATAAGAAATATTCCACATCCGAGCAGCATCAATGACTATGTGTGTTGTTTATTTCTGCCTGAAAAGCAATGACTGTATTCACTGTTTATGTTACTGAACTCTGCTAAAATAAACCTGACGTGATGTCGCGAAATATGACAGGCATTGTGCTACTTATTATTTATCGCTTCTTAGTATAAATTCACAAAACTGGGCATTGGTGTGAACATTTTTCGTTGATGACAGAAAGACAAAACAGGATTACGAACGTGTAATTTATAACTAGCATTAAATATTTGCCTGAATCACGTCAGGTGAATACAGTAGAGTTCCATATCATAAGATTCATTGGCACCTTGCCGTCTTGACAGACGAAAGTTTGTTACATTGTGCTTCAAAAAGGCATAATAACCTCAACCCATGGCGGTAGCGAATCTGACTAATAAGGTTAGTTCGCGCCATAAATTTTCGTCCACAGTGGATGCATGTGAACACATGGTCATTTCCACCATCATGCACCATCTTACGTCTATCACGCTCTGTGTGTGCTTTATCTGCAATAATTTTCTCCTTTGTCTTTATTCCATTTCTGATATTTGCCCTCCATGCAACACGTTCAGCTGCGACTTGCACCCAATGTGCATTATCAATGCCTGTATCCATCATGTCCCGCTTACACACATCTTTGTATTGTAGTAGCGCCGATCCTCAGATCTCTTACCCATCTGTAATTCACCAAAAAAGATGTCCTTTGGTATTCTACCATCATCCATCCTCCTAGCGTGTATATCCATCTAATTCTACGAAGACTGAGCATGAAATAAACCGTCTAATACTTCAGTATTTTTGATTTTGTTTTGCCACTTAATACAACATATTCTTCGCAGACACCACACATGAAAGCTGTTTAAATGTTTCTCTTGGTGAGGGTAAGTTGACCAGGTCTCACTGCCATAAAGAAAAGTACTAAGGACACAGGCTTGATAGACAAGGACTTTTGTTTTGGCAGTAAGCTTCCTGTTCTCCGAGACTCTTTTTGTTAACCTGCTCATTGTTGTTGCTGCCTTACCAATCCTGATGTTGATTTCCTGATCTAGGGATAATTTGCTATTTACCCCTGATCCTAGATATGTAAAATGGTCTACTATATCTAGTTCGGCGTTGTCAATAAAGATTGATGGTACCCCATGTGCACCTTGAGACATAATCTGTGTCTTCTTTTTGCTAATTTTTAAACCAAATTCAGAACAAGCATTGGAGAATGCAGATATTATACGTTGTTATTCTTCTTCAGAGTGGGTAGTTATTGCAGCATCATCTGCAAAACAGCAACTCTCTGATCAGTATCCTCCTAATTTTTGTCTTCGCCTTCAGTCTCTGAGCATTGTAGAGTCCACCACCTGAGCGTGAGTGAATGTATATACCACTATCCTGATCACGAAAGGCATATTTCAGTAGAAGTGAAAAGTAAATTCCAAAGAGGGTGGGAGCTAGTACACAACCTAAATAAACTTCACTCTTGATTTCAAACTCTTCTGAATTTGCACCATCAAACTTGATTATACCCTTCATGACTGTGTGGAATGATTCCACAATGGACAGAAGAGTTGGTGGGCAGCCAATCTTCTTTAGTGCCTTGAACAGGCCCTCGCGACTGATCATATCAAATGCCTTTGTGAGGTCGATGAAGACAATAAACAGTGGTTGATTCTGTTCTTGCATTTGTCGCAATGAGAATATCATTTCAGTGGTAGACCCGCTCTGTCGAAAGTCACACTGTGATTCGGGGTAGACTTGATCACCAAGGATTTGAAGTCTACGCAGAACAATTCTGGCAAATACTTTCCCAACAATACACAGAAGTGAGATACCCCTAAAGTTGTTGCAGTCGCTCCGGTCGCCCTTGTTCTTGTACAGTGTTATGATGCTTGAATCTTTGAAATCCTGTGGGACTTGTCCTTCTCACCAGATGTGTGGTAGATGTGTGGAGTGAGCGTGTCTTGCCCACTCTTGATAACCTCCATTGGAATCCCATCCTTACCAGGAGCCTTGCCAGATGCAAGTTCATTTATAGCACACTTAACTTCTGCTATGGTGGGAAGTGTGTCCAGGTGGTCAAGAGTTGGAAGAGCCTCTATGGCTTCGAGGGCATCATCCGCTAGTTTGGTCTCACTTGAGTAAAGCTCCAAATAGTGCTCTACCTATCTATCCATCTGCTGTTTCTTATCGGTGATGATTTTCCCAGTCAAAGTTTTCAGTTGTGCACTTCTTTTGATCACTGGACCATAGTCTCTCTTTATCTCATTCACACATGCTTCTGATGTTTCCCTTATCACTTGTATTTTGAATGAACTCACATAACTTGATCCAATAGTCATTTGCACACTGCCTGACAGCCCTTGCATATCCTTCCTAGTTTGCTTCGACTCACTGAGAGTGTTACGCGTTGTTCTTTCCTTGTTTCTTAAGAGAGCTATCTTCTTTTTATTAATCATGGGCTTTAGTGCCTGGCTGTTTGCCGCAAACCAATCCTGCCTCTTATGATCCACAGTGCCGTAAACCCCTAACGGTGTTTTATAACGAACTAGCTGACCCGGCCCGGCTTCGCCCAGACCCTGGTGGGGAGCATCTCATTTAATTCATATAAGTAGTCATATAAGTTCTCATTCCCGTTACCGACAATCTATCTGTCTGTCTGTCTGTCTGTCTGTCTGTCTGTCTGTCTGACCCGGCCCGGCTTCGCCCAGATCCTGATGGGGAGCATCTCATTTAATTCATATAAGTAGTCATATAAGTTCCCGTTCCCGACTGTCTGTCTGTCTGTCCGTCTATCTATCTGTCTGTCTGTCTGTCTGACCCGGCCCAGCCCATGGTGGAGAGCATCTCATTTAAATCATATAAGTAGTCATATAAGATCCCGTTCCCGACTATCTGTCTGTCTGTCTTGGGTAAATGGAGGAGGGAGGAGGAAGAGGGAGGTGGAGGAGGGAAGAGGAGGGAGGAGGAGGGAGGAGGAGACAGGAGACAGGAGGAATAGGGAGGAATAGGAGGGAGGAGGAGGGATTAGGAAGAGGAGGGAGGAGTAGGGTGGAGGAGGAGGGGGAGGAGAAGGGAGGAGGAAGAGGGAGAAGGAGGGAGGAGGAGAACGCAGGAGGAGGAGGGAGGAGGAGGAGGAGAGGGAGGAGGAAGGAGAGGGAGGAGGAGGGAGGATGAGGAGAGAGTAGGAGGAGGGAGGAGGCGGAGGGAGCAGGAAGAGGGAGGAAGAGGGAGGAGGAGGGAGGAGGGAGGAGAAGGAGGAGGAGGGAGGAGGAAGAGGGAGGAGGAGGGAGAAGGAGGGAGGAGGATAACGCAGGAGGAGGAGGAGAGGGAGGAGGAGGGAAAGGGAGGAGGAGGGAGGAGGAGGAGAGAGTGGGAGGAGGGAGGAGGCGGAGGGAGAAGGAAGAGGGAGGAAGAGGGAGGAGGAAGAGGGAGGAGAAGGAGGGAAGAGGATGAGGGGGAGGAGGAGGAAGAGGGAGGAGGAGGAATGTGAAGGGAGGAGGAGGGAGGAGGTAGAGGGAGGAGGAGGAGGAGGGAGGAGGAGAGATGAGGAGGAGGGAGGAGGAGGGATGAGGAGGAGGGAGGAGGAGGAAGAGGGAGGAGGAATGTGAAGGGAGGAGGAGGGAGGAGGTAGAAGGAGGAGGAGGAGGGAGGAGGAGAATGGAGGAGGAGGGATGAGGAGGAGAGGGAGGAGGAGGAAGGAGGAGGGGGAGGAGGTGGATGAGGAGGGAGGAAGAAGGAGGAGGGATGAGGGGGAGGAGGGAGGGGGAGGAGGGAGGGGGAGGAGGAGAAGGGAGGAGAAGGGAGGAGGAGGGCGAAGGAGGAAGGAAGAGGAGGGCGAGGAGGTAGGAGGAGGGAGGAGGAAGATGGAGGAGGAGGGAGGAGGAAGAGAGTGGAGGAGGGAGGAGGAGGGAGGAAGAGATAGGCGGAGAGAGGAGGAGGGAGGAGGAGGAGTAGGGAGGAATAGGAGGGAGGAGGAGGGAGGAGGAGGGATTAAGAGATGGAGGGGGGAAAGGGGAGAAGGAGGAGGGAGGAGGAGGAGGAAGAGGGAGGAGGAGGGAGGAGGAGGGAGGAGGAAGGAGGAGGAGGGAGGAGGAGGGAGGAGGAGGGAGGAGGGTGAAGGAGGAAGAGGAGGAGGGAGGAGGGTGAAGGAGGAGGAGGAGGAAGAGGGAGGGGGAGGAGGAGGGAGAAGGAGGAAGAGGGAGGAGGGAGGAGGAGAACGCAGGTGGGGGAGGAGGAGGAGGGAGGAGAGAGAGGGAGGAGGAGGGAGGAGGTGGAGGGAGAAGGAGGAGGGAGGAAGAGGTAGAAGGAGGAGGGAGAAGGAGGAGGGGGAGGAGGAGGAGGAATGATGAGGAGGGAGGAGGAGGAAGAGGGATGTGGAGGAAGGAGGAGGAGGGAGGAGGTAGAGGGAGGAGGTAGAGGGAGGAAAAGGGAGGAGGGAGGATGAGAGAGGAGGAGGGAGGAGGAGAAGGGAGTAGGAGGGATGAGGAGAAGGGGAGAGGAAGAGGGAGAAGGAGGAGGGAGAGGGAGGAGGGGAGGAGGTAGAGGGAGGAGGTAGAGGGAGGAGGAGGGAGGAGGAGGGAGGAGGCGAGGGAGTAGGAGGGAGGAGGATGGAGGAGAAGGGGAGAGGAAGAGGGAGAAGGAAGAGGGAGAAGGAGGAGGGAGAGGGAGGAGGGGGAGGAGGTAGAGGGAGGAGGAAGTGGAGGAGGGTGGAGGGAGGAGGTAGAGGGAGGAGGAGGGGAGGAGGTAGAGGCAGGAGGAGAAGAGAGGAGGAGGGAGTTCGCCATTCCGAATTCATACTCGTCTAGGTTCTGTGATTTCGGTCCTTCCATTGATTGTTCTTCCCTTCTACACGACTGTAGATAACTTCCTTACACATAAAAAGATGAATTGTTATTGATATTGCCGTGGCATGGAGGCATATATATCAGCAGCAGAGTTGAACGCCTACGCCAGCCGGCACGGCACTTGATGATGATGATGATTGCCGTGTGACGATTCTGTGTAGTCACGTCATTTTCTTCCCTTTCCCTAGCGTTTTGGTTCGGGGATTCTTTCATCATCATCATCATATATTTACGTACGTATTTTGGGAATGGGAGGAGGGAGGAGGAGGAAGGAAAAAAAATACGACAGTTGGCAGCTCTGGAATGAAAGGAAGGCGTGTAGAAAATTTCATCTCAATCGGATGGGCCGTTAGCGAAAAAATAAAGGTCATACATATTTACATACATACACTTTGTTTTATATATATAGATTTCTGTAAGTTTACCCCATTTTCACTTGCTGTACAATTTTCTGGTGTCTCAGTGAAAGCGTCTTCAAGTTGCTGTTGGAACTCAAAGCACTTATCAGTATCGTGGGTGTTAATAATATTAGTTCTGGGGGTTAGATTTGTATTTAGCTGTATAGATTCCCTTGGGCTTCAGTCTAATCCTTGCAACAACCAAAGATTGATCCCATCACAGTCAGCACTGTGGTAACTTCGAGTTAATGATGGTCACCGTGTGATGATGAAGTCCAGCTGATGTCAATGGCCGGATCTTGTATGTTTCCATCAGACCTTATGCAACTCTTTAGTTTTAACAAAAAAAGGAGTTTGTAATACATAGGTCATTTCTAGTGCAATGCTCCAGCAGCCTTAGCCCATTTTCATTCATGCGACCGATGTTGTATTTTCCAAAGCACACTGGCCATGAACTCTAGTCCTTGCCCACACGAGCACTGAAATCACCGAGCATATAAATGTAGTCGGATTTTTTAACTGCCTTGATCACAGAGTGTAGCTCCTCATAGAACGAATCCTTCACACCATCAGAGGAAGCGAGTATCGGTGCTTATGCAGTGATAATGGTGGCAAAACCACAAGAGGTTGCAAGCGCAGGGATAATAGTCTTTCATTATCTCCAGCTGGGATATCAATCAATCCCAGTAGCGAATTCTTCACTGCAAAGCCCACACCATGTTGCCGTTTCTCTGCCTGCTCTCTACCCTTCCAAAAAAGGTGTAATTGTTTTCCCTCAGTGACCCTTCCTCAGCGAGGCGAGTCTCCTGCAGGCCAGCAATATCAATGTTAAGACGATTGAGTTCGACATCAATCACAACCGTTTTTCTCACATCGTCAATATTCATCAAGTCAGTTGAAAATCCTGGACACATGGTTCTTACATGTGTTGCCCATGCAGCATGATCCCTCTTTCTGCCTGTCTAGTTCAATCCAGAGGAACGATAACAGCAATATATCTGGAACAATACAAGCTGCAGAATCTACGGGATCAGTAAAGCAATGCTCTAACTGTCCCCTGTCGGAGCTTCGATCCTAGACTAGCTGTCAACCAATGCTTAGGGCCTGGTCTGCCCTACCATGACATTTTGTCTTTAGGTTGCATTTCCTCGCACCAGGATAAGGTTTGTACCCTCCCAAATGCGCTCTTCCGCCCGAAGCCGTTGGCACACTGTGGGATGTCGGGTTTGGTAAGCGCCGCCCAAAATTCGGCGTTAACAGAAAGCCGGTATTACCGTCTGCTGTCATTACGCTAGCTCAGTCATATCTAAGACCTGACTTCTCATAAGAAGTGAACATATATATATATATATATATATATATATATATATATATATATATATATATATATATATATATATATATATATATATATATATATATATATATACTAGATGACCCAGCCCGGCTTCGCCCAGGCCCTGGCGGGGATCTATCTATCTATCTATCTATCTATCTATCTATCTATCTATCTATCTATCTATCTATCTATCTATCTATCTATCTATCTATCTATCTGTCTGTCTGTCTGTTTGTCTGACCCGGCTTCGCCCAGCCCCTGGTGGGGAACATCTCATTTAATTCATATAAGTAGTCATATAAGCTCCCGTTCCCGACTATCTGTCTGTCTGTCTGCCTGTCTGTCTGTCTATCTGTCTGTCTGTCTCTCTGACCCGACCCGGCTTCACCCAGTCCCTGGTGGGGAGCATCTCATTTATTTAATTCATATAAGTAGTCATATAAGCTCCCGTTCCCGACTATCTGATCTGTCTGTCCGACCCGGCCCGACTTCGCCCAGGCCCTGGTGGGGAGCATCTAATTTAATTCATATAAGTAGTCATATAAGCTCCCGTTCCCGATCTATCTATCTATCTATCTATCTATCTATCTATCTATCTATCTATCTATCTATCTATCTATCTATCTATCTATCTATCTATCTATCTATCTATCTATCTATCTATCTATCTATCTATCTATCTATCTATCTATCTATGTATGTTCGGCCAGTTCCCGTTAAAAATATAGATAGAATAGAAGAATAGATAGATTGATAGTAGAAAATATGATTGGAAGAGATCTATCTAAAGTAAACTTGTAGTCATATAAGCTCCCTTTCCCGACTATCTGTCTGTCTGTCTGTCTGTCTATCTATCTGTCTGACCCGGCCCGGCTTCACCCAGTCCATGGTGGGGAGCATCTCGTTTAATTCATATAAGTAGTCATATAAGTTCCCGTTCCCGACTGTCTGTCTGTCTGTCTGTCTGTCTGTCTGTCTGTCTGTCTGTGTGACCCGGCCCGGCTTCGCCCAGGCCCTGGCGGGGATCTGTCTGTCTATCTATCTATCTATCTATCTATCTATCTATCTATCTATCTATCTATCTATCTATCTATCTATCTATCTATCTATCTATCTATCTATTTATCTATCTATCTATCTATCTATAGCCAGGGGACTTAACTTAATATATAACAATGTTACTAAAAGTTATGTCCCTTGTTTTATATTTTCTTATGTTCAGTCATGTAATTACAAAATTAACTTTTAGTAAGGTAATAGCTGATAGCTGATAGATAAAACTATGACAGTTAGTTGCACTGGAATGAGAAGAAGACGTGTAGAAAATTTCATCTCAATCGGATGGACCGTTCGCGAACGCATACAGAACGAACCCACATACATACATATACACATCACCTTATATATATATATATATATATATATATATATATATATATATATATATATATATATATATATATATATATATATATATATATTCAGTAGAATGTCCTTTGCAGAACCTCGCTCCCCTAACAACCCTCCGGAAAACTTCTCGATCACAATCAAGATGTCCCGCGTCCGATACACCCATCTGGAGATCATCTGCCACAATCCTGCACCCATCTTCTCTGTGGCCTTCTTCTTCCTCTCTTCCCAGGCGTATATCAAGTGAACCAACTCACTCCACGCCGTCCTATTCTTAGCTATCCCGGGCACCAACTCACTTCAGGCAATAATATCCTTAGCTATCCCGTGGGCCAACTCACTCCAAGCAATAATATCCTTAGCTATCCCGTGCACCAACACTCCAAGCAATAATATTCTAAGCTATCCCTTGCACCAACTCACTCCTAGCAATAACATCCTTAGCTATCCCTTGCACCAACTCACTCCAAGCAATAACATCCTTAGCTATTCCTTGCA
Organism: Cepaea nemoralis; assembly: GCA_014155875.1. Lineage (NCBI taxonomy): Eukaryota > Metazoa > Mollusca > Gastropoda > Stylommatophora > Helicidae > Cepaea > Cepaea nemoralis. Next base: position 734,597 of record JACEFZ010017514.1, on the reverse strand, counting down.
CCAACTCACTCCAAGCAATAACATCCTTAGCTATCCCTTGCACCAACTCACTCCAAGCAATAACATCCTTAACTATCCCGTGCACAAGCTCACCCCAAGCCGTTCTATCCTTAGCTATCCCTTGCACCAACTCACTCCAAGCAATAACATCCTTAGCTATCCCTTGCAGCAACTCACTCCAAGCAATAACATCCTTAGCTATCCCGTGCACAAGCTCACCCCAAGCCGTCCTATCCTTAGCTATCCCTTGCACCAACTCACTCCAAGCAATAACATCCTTAGCTATCCCTTGCACCAACTCACTCCAAGCAATAATATCCTTAGCTATCCCGTGGACCAAATCACTCCAAGTAATAATATCTTCAGCTATCCCGTGCACCAACTCACTCCAAGCAATAACATCCTTAGCTATCCCTTGCACCAACTCACTCCACGAAATAACATCCTTAGCTATCCCTTGCACCAACTCACTTCAAGCAATAACATCCTTAGCTATCCCTGGCACCAACTCACTCCAAGCAATAATATCTTTAGCTATCCCGTGCACAAGCTCACCCCAAGCAATAGCATCCTTAGCTATCCCTTGCACCAACTCACTCCAAGCAATAACATCCTTAGCTATCCCTTGCAGCAACTCACCCCAAGCAATAGCATCCTTAGCTATCCCTTGCACCAACTCACTCCAAGCAATAACATCCTTAGCTATCTCTTGCAGCAACTCACTCCAAGCAATAATATCCTTAGCTATCCCTTGCACCAACTCACTCCAAGCAATAATATCCTTAGCTATCCCGTGCACAAGCTCACCCCAAGCCGTCCTATCCTTAGCTATCCGTGCAGCTACATGTTTGGTACTATAGTCGATTCAGAAATTAGTGCCCTTATTCACGATCAATTTTTGTGAAAACTGTCTGTTGCATCGTTATGAAATCTTTCCTGTCGTCTTATATTTACCCCCACCCTGGGACGCAGAGGTGTTTCCAAGGCACCAGGGCTGGGTTCTATACTGGCCAAGACATATTGACGCGTCCTCGCCGAGCGTCCTGGGCAACAGGACTCTTCGGGGTCCTGGCTGAAGTCAGTAGGATCGTTGATTCCTCCGAAGTCGGAGAGTGTCTGCCTGCACGGCGAGGAACCACCAGTCTACACACCAATAAGTCAGACATGGGACAACGGATACTCACGGAAACCTCAGGTCCTGTATGACATCAAACTGATGTTGGACAACATGATGTCTTCATCCGACATACAGGACTTCACGCTGGAGATCACAGCCAGCGAACACAATCAAGCAGTTACCCCCACCCAAGGAATATGTCTTTGATAGGTCCAAAGGCAACTTAAATCGTGGAAAGCGGCGACATTTCTTTGATGATTTGGCGGAAAACTAGTGAATTCACGCTAACAAACTTGTTTTACAGTAATGCCCGTCAATTTGGGTGACGACACAAGGCGTATCCAGATTCGTATGGGAGTGGGTGCAATGTCTACTCTGCTGAGACGGAACATGATCACCTGTTTTGTACGACGAATATAGTTGTGAATGTCTCTGTAGTGGGCTTCCTTCTCAACGGCCAAGATGTTGGTCGTCTTTTCATTGCAGTTTATAGATTGATTCATACGTTCGTGCGTTGTCCCCTCATTTGACAACGTGTTTGTTCTTACGTTTCTTGTTTGCCACAATATGACAGTTTCCACCGCAATATTACTCTTCTATTGATATTCAATGCGTTTAGTGTTTTGTTGTTGTTGTTTTTGTTTTTTTCCAGTGCCAGTTGTTTTTCACCGTTGAGAGCTTACGGGACTGAAAATTCATCACTTTGGAATACAAACTGTTGCCATTCACAAGTGTTTTGTTTGTGCTGACGCTATAATGCTAAGGGCCTGCAATTCTTCTGAATAGTTGGAGCACACAATTTCCCAGTAGATGTGCTTGTGGATTAATGTCTGCGATCTTCCCAGGCTAAAAAGATTAAAGGAAAAAAAGATTCCCAAAGATTAACTTTGTCGGACGATTCCAGTAGGTTGATGACTGCTCTCGGTTGCATAACATCGAATCCATCCTTTCTCCAATAGTCATCTACCTCTTTCAACACATGGTCTTCACATTTTTTCCAGTAACTTTCTATCTAAATACATTACCATTCATCTCATTATGATAATCCCTATTGTCTGTGTGCTTTGAACACGAGTCCAGCATTCTGTAGTAAGCCAATATGAGTACAACCAGCATAGGCTATGGCCCAACGCTGTCCTTTACTAGTGGGCATATATAGCTTTATCTTTCCATCCACTGACTGCCATTCCTTTTCACTTGTGTGGTGCGCATTAATCCAGGTTTCATCCAAATACACTATGTCATAATTTTCTTTGCGCATGTCTCTTATTTCAGGTTCGTATCTGCTTCTCATGGCTACTAAATGTGGTTGTTTGCAAATGATATTTCTACCTCCCTTGTACTTTCTAAAAGTGAAGCGTAATGTAATTTTCCACAAAGTTGTTTTGGATAGCTCTATGTCATTGTTCTTTCTCAACCAAACCCTAAGTTTTCTTACAGTCACTGTTTCTTTGGCATCCAGCATTTTTATAATAGCTCGCCTTATGAATCCTTGTCAAAGCTGTCTACAATTGCCTTTTTACCTACCGTTTGCTCATTGCGTGACGGTTTCATTCCAGATTCATACACCCATCGACGAAATGACCGTTTACTCAAACCCAATGCATGCACCGTTATTTTCTCGTGATTTGTAATAATATGAAACAGTTTCCTGCCATCAGCTTCTTGACAAAAATATGTGTACAACTTCATAGCGATGCTTTGAAGTGTACAGAATTTCACATTCAATCCCATTCAACAATATTCACACATTCAAATGGTAGCTATAAATGGTAAGATTTATAAAATAATCACGTTTCATGAAAACGCCCACATTATTGACGACACCTCTGAACACTCCTATTTAACTGCGCGAGGTTCTTGCCATAAGGTCATTCTCGTGTACCCCGAGAAAATTAACTATTGAGCTCTGACCCGTAAATTATATACTGCATATAAACAAACATTGAAATCTGCTGTACAATCTCCAGAAACAATTTTTTTTTTCTTGGGTAGACATAATGATAAGGTTATATGCTAAATCTCATCATTTTCAATCAGTTGGTTACTGAGATGTGGATTTGTATATGGAGGCAAACAAATGTGAATGAACTATAATAGAAGAATATTAGTCGACATGCTATTTAACCATTGTCTCTAACACCATGTAATTATGTGCAAATTCTTCAGTAATAGTATCGATTGATACGTTACTGGTTCGCCTTTTGGCATCTTGTCCTTATTGTATCCTCGTGATTTGTATGTACCGATTGATATTCTAAATGTAAAACTGTGATGTTTCTGACAGAATACGTTATATTCCACTGGGTCAGAACTACATTTTGTTTTCAACCAAGCCACTTGAAATATCAGACGCAAATTATAAATTTGACTTTTATCTCTTCCTTAGCTGTCCTGATCTCGTCACCAAGTCCTTGTTCTAGTAACTTAAATTGTCTATTCCTTTCACATATTTCACCATCTAATGTTTCTCTATAACAGTCGTTCCCACAACTCCTGCACCAACCATCTCATCTAAAACCCTGAAAGTCATTTAGCTGTCCTAACCATATTGATCTTAGCTCCAAGATACACCTCCCTTTCTTGAGCTACCATGTCACAGTAGCTCCCCTTTCGTGAAAAAAATACTAAAAACTCAACCCCAAAGTTCTTTATTTAGCCTAAAATATTTCCGTTGCTTTGGGGGAAATCTTATTTTAATGTGTTATTCCTTTTCTGGCATTGGCGTATACAGAATTATGTAGCGTTGAAGAGTTGTCAGGTGGGTGGTGGAAACATGGTGTTCCAGCTGTTGCTGAATTGTGTACTGCTATCTTCTTGCAAATCTATACAGTTGTCTGTCTGCCTTCTTCTCAGCTTGTCTTTCCGTATCTGCCCGTATGTCTTTTCGTCCGTAAGCCTGTCCGTCCATTGATCATTCCGTGCATCCGTTCATATATTCGCCTATCTATACACCCATCCATCCACGCGCTTGTTTGTCTGGTCTATCCGTCCGTTTTTCGTCAGTTTGCCCACCACCCACCAACCTGCCTGTTTGTTTTTCCTTCTGTAATCATACGCCATGTTAGTAACTCATCCCCAGAAGCTATACACAGAACAACCATGAAATATTTCTACTTAATCGTTGATCTACGAGCATTAACACATAAACTACTGCCACGGCAAATGAAAATTACCCTACGTCATTGCAATGGAAATCCAGTTTCCTTTAAAACAAAGATATTCAAGTCATTTAACCGCATGACAATGCTTGAATAGACGCTTATGATACATGGAACTGGAGGATGGGAGAAGAGGACCTAACACCCTTTCATCTTGTCGCATCTGGGAAGAAGAACAAATCACGCATATATCGATCGTTGACTTAATGCTCAGTTTTATCTTCTAGCACAGTGGTTCTCAACCTTTTATGGCCCGTGCCCCCCTTTACCATATTTTCACAACGTCACCCCCCCCCCCCTTTCGTATTCCCTACCTAAAATCCCCCCCCCCCACTCCTGTCCTCACACAGTATACGTAATAATGGAAGCACATACCAAAACAAGTCTAGACGTCCACATGAACGTGCCTTGTGGGTCTACTTACTTTATAGCATGAATTTTAGAAGGGTGAGACGTACAGAACCGTACAGTATGAAGGGAAAAACATTACCAAGTAATCGGTTCTTACCGGTCTCTGTGGCTAAGGGCTTGCGAACGCGGTTTGTGAGCCCGTATACCCGGGTTCGAAACACAGCGGTGCTGGTTTTTTCGAAAAAGGTATAGGGGTCGGTCGTTCAGAAAGCAATGGCAAACTACTGAACGTTACACTTGCCTAGTACATCAACAGCAGCTGAAAATGCTGGTGTTGACTGCAACATCCCGTAAGGGATACGCAAACAAATTTTTTTTTAAAAATTAACGCTATCTTGAAATAATCTTCATTCCCTCCCCCCTGGAAACCCTAAAATTCCCCCCTGGGGGGGGGGGGGAATTCCCCACCGGTTGAGAACCACTGTGCTAGTAAGACCGTGTTGTAATAAAGCGTTCATCTCCATAGAAGTAACAATAGCGAAGTAACAACACCGTATCCTGGTTTTCATGTTCCAGAATGTATTGCTTTCTTCTCCTTAGAAATTCCATTTATTTAGTCAGCTTGTATTAACTGCTGCAGTATGACGGAAAGGAACTGTGTGCATATTGATCGTTTCGTTTCTTTTAGGCGTGCATAGTATCCGAAAGGCAATTATCAATGTGGATATGTGGTCGACAGTTCCGCAATTTCGTTTAACCGGAGGAAACTGCTGAAGAATGAACATTACAGAAGAGATTTCTGATAACGGCGCAGACAATAGGATGCGGGTGAGTCACAAGTCAGGGATGGTGGAGGGAAGGGACTGCATGCCATGTGGGGTATGAGTGTCACAGGCACACGAGAGTGTCGTAGGGAGGAGTGGGTAGTTATCAGTAATAGTACATGAATAACTACAATAATGGTCTTTTTATAGCTCGGAGCCCTGGTGGAGAGACCAAGGATTTAGGGCCTTTGTCGTGTGTCGTTTGAAGAGTCTTATTTAGACACGTGCCGTAAAGTGAACACACAATGGCACACACAGGGTACTCACAGTTATTGTTATGGGAGGACAGCTGAGAGGAATAAGGGGGGGGGGGGGGGGGGTAGTGAACGTGGAGGGAATGAAAGATGTTTAAAGTGACTATGGGAGGCGGAGTTCAAAAGGAAAGGGGTTCCATATTCGCATAACATGACTGGATTTCGGCAGAGACCAACGTTGAGGCCATCAAGAAAACCAGGTCAGGCTCACAGATTTTATCTGGGATGAGTTGCTTTCAGACAAAGAAACTTGCAAACGTGGCCCTCAGTTTTTAATAGCCATAGAGGCCGGGGCAGGGGATTCGCTATGTCTGCTGGCCAGGAAATAAATGTTCTCTTGAAATGTTTATTGCGACACTGGTGGCCAAAATACACTGTACGACGACTGTTGTAATAAGTTCTCAAGTTCTCATTTTTTTAAAATATCCTATTTACAGGACATTGCAGTCAACAGCAGCATTTATCAGCTGCTGTTGATGTCTTTCCAAGTTTTACGTTGAGTACTTTGCTATTGCTTTCTGAACGACCGGCTCACATACCTTTCCGTAAGAAACAAAGGCGACGCGATCCGCTGCCGAATCTCGGCGCTGCTGTGTTTCGTACGTGGGTATACGAGATTACGTACAGCATCCTTAACTCTCTCGCGAGAAAGACCGGCTCTTCGCGTTCAGTTGCTCCTGGTCTTGTTGGTATGGGTATAAATACAAATTTCAGCATATCACGTGGTAAATATCCACTGCTGTAAATATCATTCAACATTTTTATTAATATATCTACTCCAAATTCTCCCATTGCTTCTAATTCTTCTATTGTGATTCCGTCTGTCCCAGTTGTTTCTCTTTTCTTCATATGTTTGACAGCGTCATCGACTTCTTCTTTTAGAATATGCGGACCTTCTAAGTTACTTTCTTCTGTTAATTCTAATGCGAGAGAGTGTGTATTTGTGTGTTATTCAATGGGTGCGTAACTGTGAGAGTTTGGGTAAATGATGTAGGACTGTATGCAGGACTGTATGTATGTGCTTTACTGCTTTACGAATGTGCGTGTGTACGTGCGTCTGCTTGTCTCACAACATGGTAATATGCATTGCTTATGTTTACAACATTCATTTCACAATGTTTTTCCCCCTGTGTGAATGTAACATGCACAATCATAGACGAAAGATGAGTGATTGGAAAGGCCTGCGTGCCTAATTTGTGACCCTTTGAAAATAAAGTTCATTCGTTCGTTGGTTCGTTCTTCATTATAGAATCATCCCCCTATAATATCGTTTCTGTTTTTGAATTTAAACACCCTGTATCTATTGTTATTTTTCTTCCCGTGAGCTCACTGATTTGTCGGTGCATATTTTTTTGTTTAATCTTTAATATAATTTAATTCAATTTTCTTGCACGGCTAGCTTAGCCAACTTTCCTTTGCCTTCACACATTTTATCTCTTGTTTCTTTATTTATCTTAGCATATTATTGTTTGTCATATTGACCCTGACTTCTGTTGTAGATCAACTTTAAGATTTCTGCAGGCATCCATTTGTTTCTTAGCTTTTAGGCTTCTCTTTCAGAACCTCTTAATTAAGTCTCATATTCTTAACAACTTGTCCCCCTCTCTTCAATCTTACTTTTATTTGTCTACATAGTGGTACATGATCACTATTACAGTCAGCACCCGGCTTTTATTAACGCATTTCTAAATCTTTTAATAACAAGTATGCAGTCAATTTGGTTGATTATTTTTCTTTTCATGGCTTGTCCATGTGTAAAGTCGTCTTTTATGGTGTTTAAACCAAGTGTTTGCAATTATTTATTTTTGGCGCCCACTCGCTTTGAACTCAAGCGTAGTCCATACATACTTCTTCTAGTAGTGTTGGGCTGAATTTTTTGTGTGGATTAGCTTTCCCATTAGCAGTGTCCCTCACCATCGGACGAACTCATTCCAACTTCAGAGGTACTTGTAATTTGCGTTCCCAAGTCAAGGACGAGAAGAGAAGTCAACATATTACTCTAAATGACTGGTGTAGAGGTTGATCCCCTTACCTCAACATAAGCATACCGGATGTTTAAGAACGAACGCTCTTATCCATTGTGCCATGTCCCCTCCCGTTCCTAATGATCATATCATGGATATTTACCCATTTTACTAGTTTCTCTCCTCTTTCATTTCTTGTGCCTAAACCATAATTCCCCACTTTTTTCCCCCATTTCCATTTACAGGACAGCAGCATTTTTCAGAGCAAGTTTTATGTTCAGTAGTTTGCCAATGACAATGAGCAGTCAAGCTGAAAAACATCTGATGGCTGCAGAAATGTGGTTTCTGGGAAAATGCAAAGAATACCATGGACAGACAGAAAAACCAATGACCAAGTGCTACAGGAGACAAATTAAAATCGTAAACTGATTAGAGAAATTAGAGGTAGACAGTCAAAATCTTTTGGACATGTTATGAGAAGAAATGGATTTGAGAACTTAGTGACAACTGGCAAGATCGAAGGGAACAGACCAAGGGAAAGACCGAGAAGTAAATACCTGGATGGCTTGACTACATGGCATGGTCGAGACAGGAACACTGAGCTGATCCACGACTCTGGTGATCGAGTGAAATGGCGAGTCATGACTGCCCACGCTTTCCGGCAAGGCACATGATTGATTGATTGATTGAGTTTGCCATTGGTTTCTGAACGACCGGCTCAGATACCTCCGTAAGTAAACAGAGCGACGCGATCCGCTGCCGAATCTCGCGCAGCTGTGTTTCGTACGTGAGTATACGAGATTCGAACAACGTCCTTAAACCCTTCGTAAACTCTCTTACTATTATGTTTGTTTCTTGTGATCTAATGTGAGACATCGTTATTTCTACTTCATCGTAAAGGTGTTGTATTTCTTGATCACTACTGCTTTTTGAATGCCGGTCTCCTTGGTCTATGAGTCACACGACTTTCTCCGTAATCCTGTATACTCTCTTGAGTAACGTGACGTGCCAGAGAATCGGTAGCGGTTCTCTCCGCGTCGGTACCTTACGGGGTATGTGAGCCGGTCGCTCAGAAAGCTATGGCAAACTACTGAGCGTAATTTTGCCAAGAAATCAACAATCAGCTGAAAGATGCTGATGTTGACAGTGATGTCCTCTAAAGGATATGCGATTTTTTTTTTAAAATTGCTTTTTTTTCAAGGTGTTTATCATAGTATAATATTTATATCTATACGTTTGCCTTTGATTTTGACTATAACTCTCTCTCCTGAGATACGTCAGTAACCATTAATTGACTTGGCTGGTTTTTTTTTTTTTTTCCTTTTTTGACTTGCTAGGCAATTTTACGTTGATTAGTTTGAGATTGCTGAATGACCAGTGCTCAAACAATCAAATTCGATCTTATCCCAAATGTAGTTCGCTTGAAATGTGTTGCTCATACCCTCAGTGGGCATATTTCCAACTTTCGAGCCGGTTTGTCGGACAGTTATGAAGCTACAACCAGATGGCCAGAGATGCGGCCTATAATACAGTACATAGCACACACAAGAAGAGGCCTACACTGACCAGTTAGTAACGGGACTTCTGTTCATGTCTCTTGTGGTTAGTGCGCTTACATACCATCACAGTAGTCCCGGTTACAAACCCCAGTCATGACATATTATATACCAGTACGGAAGCAAATCATGGACATTTGAAAATTATGTGGAAGCTGAGAAAATGTGGTTTAAAGAAGAATGATAGAACACCGGGGCGGAAAGAAAGACCAACGGATATATCGTGAATGAAGTGAACTCACAAAGATAACTCCTTACTCGCACTAGAAATATACAGTCCACTTTTTGTAGGCGTGTCATGAGAAGAAGACAGCTGGAGTATGTCGTCACAACGGGAAAGTTGGAGGAAAGAGAGGCAGGGGAAGACAAA